>CM029014.1:108400661-108528965 GCA_016801055.1 Panax notoginseng
TTGCTTATCTCAACATTTTTGGATTCATTTATCAAATACTGCCACAAAAAAGGTTAATTGACATGCCATATATTATCCCTATACTCTGACCGACCAAATAAATACCAAATAAACTTAGGTAGGTCATAGTAGCAAAGGAATTTTCCCGTCTCCCCTCTTCCTAATTCTAGTCTCACATCTCATCTAGGGATCATATCCCTAAGCTTTGATACCTACTGTGACACCCCCAAAATAGGGGTACATCACCCATTCTAAGTCTCCAAATATATGGTACATAAATCAAATACAAACTTCTTTTATACAAATACAACAACATAGTAGCTTAGATTTTTAACACAATATTGTCTCATAGACAGTATTCAAACTCAAATGAAGTCCTCATTATATTTATTATCACACTATTTTATAAAATAATGAGTACTACTATAACCACCATCTCGGACCATCACTCTGTTCCCCGACTAGTCCCGGCTACGTTCTCATTTCCTGAAGAGAACAATGAAACCAAAAGGGTGAGCTTAACTAGCCCAGTAAGAAATATTATGACTAAGATAATGCAGAATAAATTATCGTTAGCCTTCAACATTGTTAAACTAATAAAATACAATAAACATCAAGTTTAACTACAACGAAACAAGCAATCCATTAAAAGAGTCAAGTAGAGCATGATATATACTATCTTCTATGATTTAAAAAGTTTTTCATCAACTTTATCACTGAGACTCAGCTTAATAAATAAACTACATCATCGAATCATCCCTGCACTACGGGCCAAGGATATTCATGTGATCATCAATGGTCATGATCATACCAACAACTGTTCATCAATGCACTACGGGCCAATGAGGACTTTTACCACATCATTTGTAACATTACGGTCATAATTATACTGAATAATCCCTGGTTATAATCATACCAATCAATAGTACATCTATACATGTAAGCCACAGATGACTTTTGTCATAATATAAGCATGAAGATGATGACAATGATATAAGAATTCAATTAAAAGAAAGGAAATGATAAATTTTTAAAGATTTATAATTTAATTTATCTAGAACTTAATAATGTCTAAATTGTCAACATGATACTGCTTTTGGAGTAAAGTTCAAGAATAATATTGTATCAAAAATAATTTAGACAACAAAGAAATTAATTTTTGTCATGAATAATTCCCCAGATGAATAGTACTCGAGTGAATAGTACCTCATGAATAGTACTTCAAGAATAGTATCCCGTGAATAGTACTTTATGAATAGTACTCATGAATAGTACTTTATGAATAGTATCCCGTAAATAGTACTTTATGAATAGTATCGTATAAATGAATACTACTCATGGACAGTATTCCGCATGAAAAGCTTAAAATTTAACAAGAATGTGCAGAAAATATCCTTGTGAAATGATACTAGATGAAGCGCAAATTTCAAGGATATTCTACTAATTTCACTGAGTATAGAAGCAATACTTTAACAAAATGAGGGTATAATCAGGAATACGAGACGGAATAATATTACTGACATACTATAGATTATGGAAGAAAATATTATTCCTTATGAATACTGAAAAAAATAATATCCCTTACCTCAGAAGAAGACTGGATACTGAAATAGTGAAGTAGCAGACTTCTCTTCTTCTTTCTCTCTATAGCTTCTCTCTCTATAGCTTTTCTCTCTATAAGTGCTCTTGTGAGTCTTAGTGAATTGGTGAGAATGAAAGAAGAATGAGCTTCTATTTATAGGGAAAAATAGTTTCGATAATTGTATGTTTTGGGGCTCGAAATATTATAATATAATACCTTCATCTTTTCCTTCATTTTTAATTTAGTCCTACAAGTATTATCAAACTTGCACTACCTCCCCTAATAGTATATGAATGTGAATCAATAGTTCCATACATGTGAAAAAATAGTTACGATATAGTACCTTCATCTATACCTCTATTTTTAATTTAGTCATGCAAGTATTATCAATCTTGCACCACCTCCCCTAATAGTACATGCATGTGAATCAATAGTTATAAGCATGCGAATTAATAGTCATAAGCATGTGAATTAATAGCAATTAATTGCTCATTTATCCGATTATTTACCCGATTGGTCAATATAACCTCCAGAAATCAATTGTTATCAAAATAAATATCGATTTTTATTAACACTAATAATCCCAACACAATGAAAATATCAATTTCATCTTTAACCAACACGAACTTATTCATCACTAATATTATAACTCACAATATTTAACAACCAGATCATTCCCAGGAAAGAGGGGGCTTTCCGATAAGGATTTCTCCCTATTGGCGCGTAATTAGGTGACCAAACCTCTTCTCGACAGAACTTTCTAGACACTGTCAATATTTCAAATAATAATATGAATAACTTTGTCGTCTCAAATATTGATTTAATAATAATAAATATTATGCAGATGATACTGTGACAATAATTAAATCAATAGTATGAGAGATATTATGCAGTAATTACTGTAGCAATAATTGAGTATAACTAAGTGACTTCTCACATAAGTATCAATAATCAATACCGTGTACTACTATATAACCACGCGTATTACTGTTCTTTTACCACCGGGTATTTTAACAGTTTAACGGTAAAATTTTTGCCATTATTTTTATAAAAGAAAATTCTGCCGCTTTCTAACTCCAACAATAATTCCGTTTGTGGGGTCCACCAATGATTGTGTCGTCGTACGAATATTTCCCGACCAATCGAATATTTTATAAAAACTTGCTTACTTTACAAAATTTGTAAATATTACCCACAACTATGACATTATATCAAATCCACACCATAATATTCAAAAATATATTTCGAGAAAAATTAATCTTTATTCATAAAAGTTGGGGTCTTACACTAAGAATGTCTAAAAGTAAAGTATTAGCAAGAACAACGAAATTAGGGGTTTTTAAATTTGTTGTTTATATTGTTTTTATGGTTAGAAGCATGTTAGAAATATTAATTTATGTTTCTGTAAGGTTTATGTATTTTATGTATGCTAAATTTGTTGTTAGAAAGTAGCTTGTAAGCCAATTTGGCTTTGTTTGTGTTCTTCGTGAACACTGTCTGCCTGGAACTGTACTTCGGCGCTGCAGCGCCGTCCCATAGTACAATTCCAACGCTGCAACGCCAGATTAACGCTGTAGCGCCAGTTATAAGCCTTTGTCTCGTGCGACAACCCCAAGTCAGTGTCGCAACGCCATTTCCAGTACGGCGCTACAGCGCCAGATAGCAGTATTGACTAGAAAATTTATTTTAATTATATAATTATGTAATTGTTGATAAAGAGTAATGTTATGACTGTTAAAATGTGATTTTGTTATATTGTAGTGTCATAGTACCAAGTATGAAAAATATTATTAACAATTAATGAATTATGTGATAAATTGAAGAGTTATGGTTTAACCAAATAGTTGAACTTAAGACTACAAGTCGTACATGAAATAGAAACTTAGTTATGTACTGAGTACATGTAGTAACTAATTATGTCATGACGACATGTGTATAGGATATTGAGAATCAAGTATACGGTTTAGCTTACACGCAAGCCAAGTTTTCAAACCCCAATCTTTATTTGAGTTGTCCTATCTTACTTACAATTGAGCAAGTCTTAATCTTACTCTTATGTATCCTAACTTGATTACATTCACACAAGTTACTAAACCTTTGCTATTTTATTATTCAGCAAAGTTTACTTTTTGCTATTATGCTATACTTTTAAGATTTCACAAGTTACCTAATCTTTTTTTAAGCTCTTGAATCCTATTTATGTTGTATGATGTAGACCATTGAATAAAGTTCCTAAATTGTTTCCTTTTTGTCAACGAATGTAACCTTAGCTTATTATCATTGTTCAAGCAAGGTTTACTTTTTTTTCCCAACACTTTCCAATTTATTCCTAAAGCATGACTTTGATGCATGATGTTTAATCACTTATAAGCCATGGTTATTTCATACTTCGTTGTTTATCCAATTATTTAATAGTTATTACACTTTTGATTCAACTAATCCTTAGACGATGTTCGTAGAAATCTAAATTATCTTTAAACTTATCCAAACCAAACTTACTTTGGTGCGGACTTGTATTCTAAATACTGAGATGAACAACCCTATTATAGGAGATTATTACGCAAAGCATTTAGATGTTTGTGCACAATACATGGTACAAAGGGCTGATCCCCCTAAGTACGGAAAGTCCCTACAGTTTTTTGACTGTTTAGGTTTAAGTTGACAGAATACTTATAACCTTGGACATAGTTCATGGTCTTGAGACCCTCAGATATATTTCATATTTTGTTTTTAGTTCTTGATTATCATTGATAGAGAATATTATTCAGTTCTTTTGAGCCTATTCATTGGCAGTTATTATATTTTTATTATTCATTATTATTTCAATTGAGCATTTATTTTGCTCACTCTTGCATATATAATCATTGCAGCTAAAGTTGAGAAGGTTGATTAACCAACTACTAGTAAAGGAAAAGGAAATTTGAACAAGTGTTGAAGACTTGTAAAATTTATTAACTTTCTTGACGCCCGACTTTATTTTAAATATGGTGATGTAATAATTACTTTTTCACATTTGATGAATGTTTAAGGTTAGACAACCTGTGATTTTTTTGGATTAATTGATGTAACCCTTTAATGGGAAGGTTTATTGTTTAATTTTTTTTTCTATATTTGGGTAGTTATAAATGAGTGTTTAGATAGTCAACACCAAATTTTGTGAGAATAAAGTACCCAGATTTGGGTGTGTCACAAAAATGGTTTCTCTGTAAAATTGAGAAGGGTTTGAGAAACAAGGAGGAAGATTCATATCATTTAGCTAATCAAAAAGCTAAACAATCTACTTTTAAAAGTTCTTAGTTTGTGTTTTCTCAAAATAATTCTATGTTGATAATTTTGTTGAGCGATGGGTTAAAAAATTGGATTATATACGTTCTTAAATATGTATAATTCGTTCTATGTCATCTATAGTTGAGTTTTCAGTAATCAAATTCATGTAATTATGTTTTAAAAGAAGAAATTTAGTTTTGTTGTTATATATATGATATGACTTATTTTGGAGTCAAATTTTTTGGTTAATTCATGGTTAGAATTTGAAATTGTTAATGGATGTTTTTAGTATGTTGAAAAACGAAAACAACGAAAGTTAAATGGATAAATTTGGTGGAATAACGAATTCGCAGTGAAGGATTTCGCTAAACATGTTAAAACATAAAAATTTAGTATGAACTTTGAAATTGGGTTATTTGAATGGTTGTTGGTGTTTTTGGAAGATGTTAATTTTTTGGTATGTTGTAGTTCTAAGAGTCTGGAGTCCATAGAGTCGAAAACGGACCGATTTGGTTGGGTATAACTCAAGTTATGAAGGTCTGAAGGAGAAAGGGTCGAAAATTGTGAAGAACACAAACTGCAGATTCGAGTTCTGTTAAGGGGCGCCGCAACGCCGATCACTAGGCTATTTCGGGAGCTGTAGTGCCATAACCGGGTCAACTGAGAATGGGTCACGGCACCGCAGCGTCGGTTTTAAGAACAAACCTAGCACCGTAGCGCCAGTCCCTGATTAGGCACAGAGAGGAATGCTTAACATCATGACTAAAAGAGATGTTAATGTTAATAATTCTAATGAATATTATACACTTAATAAGGTATAATGAGAGATTTTAAATACTTAACTTGATGTTAACTAACAATTAAAGAAGAAATTTGGGAGCATGATTTAATGGTTAATTTAATTGTCTAAGTTAACCTAATAAACATCCAAGATGATATAAAGACATAAATGAAGAACTTAACCATATGTTAAGTCCCAATTGAAAGAAATCCTTTGAAAGTATAAAATGAAATTTAAAGAATGACATAAAGGTTAATTTAATTAGTTGATTAACCAAATATACATTTAATGCACTGTGAATGTAAACTTTATTTACTTAACTAAATGTTGAGTGATAATTAAAGAGGAACATAATGAGAAGAAAAATGAAGTTTAACGTATATAGGCTGAATGGAAAATAAGGAGCCCTAACAGGACTTAAGCACTAAATTAAACATTGTGTGTCGATTAAAAGGAAGGATTATGGAATGTAGAGTAGAGTTACATAACGATTACTAAGTGTTGTTATGGCTAATAGTTGATGTGCATGATCAATGATCATATGTTGTATAGGAAGTTTACAAGGACAAAAGTTATAATTGGTAATCTACAAGACATGCAATGTAAGACCCCAACTTTTATAAATAAAGATGAATTTTCTATAAATATCATTTTTGAATATTATGGAGTTAATTTGATATAATGTTATAGTTGTGGGTAATATTTATAAATTTTGCAAAGTACGCAAGTTGTTATATAATATTCGATTGGTCGGAGAATATTCGTTTTAACAGGAATATTCGTACAACGGCACAATCATTGGTGGACCCCACAACAGAATTATTGTCGGATTGAGAAAACGACAAAAATATTTTATTAAAAATAATGGCAGAAGTTTTACCATTGATACTGTTGAACTACTCGGTAGTAAAAGTACAGTAATACGTGTGGTTGCATAGTAACACACGGTATTGATTATTAATGCTTATGTGAGAAGTCACTCAGTTTGATTCAATTATTGTCAGTTAATAATATGAATTATTTAGCGATAATGACATTTTGTTTTATTCGTATTATTAACGTAATAAAACAGAAACATCTTTATATATAAAACAAAATACTTTATTAAAGTTATTCTATAAATAGAATATATTATATTTTATTTAAAAGATTTTTCTTTAAATATGGACCGTCAGATTAAAGTAATCAATCTGGACCGTTCATGGATTAGTTACTATGCATTCTATTTTTTATAAATAGCAGCTCATTCCTTCATTAATTCTTACGAATTCACTGAACTCTAGAGAGAGAAACTATAGAGAGAAACTATAGAGAGAGAGAAGAAGAGTATTCTACTACTTAACTACTTTCTTATTTCAGTTCTTCTTTAAAATGATAAGGGGTGTTATTCTTTCTTATTCATGAAGAGAACTGTTGTTATTCCATTTCTTATTATTCTGTTGGAATAACCTGTATACGCTGTCTACCCCATACTTGGTGACATTCTTCTATTATTCTGTTGGAACATCCTGTCTGTGTGTTTTACACCGGACCTGGTTCCGTTTTTATTATTATTCTGTTGGAACATCCTGTCTGTGTGTTTTACACCGGACCTGGTTCCGTCTTGTTATTATTCTGTTGGAACATCCTGTCTGTGTGTTTTACATCGGACCTGGTTCCATTATTTATTATTCTGTTGGAATAACCTGTCTGTGCGGTCTATCGCATGCCGGGTGATTTCTTTTGTTATTCCATTCTTTATTATACTCAGTTGGTTAAGTTTTGACTTCTATACTCCATGAAATTAGTAGAATATCCTTGATAATTGCGGTTCATCCAGTATCTTTTCTTGAAAATATTCTTCTAAGTATTCTTGAATTTTACTCCACAAAGCAGTATCATGTTGACAATTTGGACGTTGTTAATTCTTGGATAAATTAATTCTTGAACTTGTTTTATTGAATTCTTATATCATTGTCATCATCCTCATGTTTATAAAATGTTGAAAGTCATCTGTGGCCTGTAGTGCATAGATGGACTTGGTATGATTATGACCAGGGATTATTCGGTATAATCATGACCGTAATGTTACAAATGATGTGGTAAAAGTCCTCATTGGCCCGTAGTGCATTGATAGATAGTTGTTAGCATGATCATGACCATTAATGAATACACGAATATCCTTGGCCGTAGTGCAGGGGTGATTCGATGATGTGTATTATTTTATTAAGCTGAGTCCCAACGATCACAATGTTGAAAAACCTTTTAAATCATAAAAGATAGTAGAGTTTATTTTCTACTTGACTCTTTTAATGGATTGCTTGTTCCGCTGCAGTTAAACTTGATGTTCGTTATATTTTATCAGTTTAACACTGTTGAAGGCTAATGATAATTTATTCTGCATTATCTTAGTCATAGTATTTCTTACTGGGCTAGTTGAGCTCACCCTTTCTTTCACTGTTCTCTTCAGGACATGAGAATATAGCTGGGACGAGTCGGGGAACGGAGTGATGAAAAAGATGATAGTATTAGTAGTCCTCACTATTCTATGTAATAGTGTGATAATAATTGTAATGAGGACTCCTTTTGAGTATGGATACTCTCTAGAAGATAATATTTGTATTCAAACTCACAGTTTATATTTTGTCGTATTGTGCACGACAGTTGTATTAGTAAGTTGTATTTGAATTCTGTACCATGTATCTGGCGACCCAAGATGGGTGATGTATACCTAATTTTGGGGGCGTCACAGTTGGCATCAGAGCTTAGGGATATGATCCCTGACTAAGATGTGAGAATAGAACTAGGAGGGGAGAGACGGGGAATTCCTTCGCTCGTATGACCTACCTAAGTTTATTTGCATGGTATTTAATTGGTCGGTCATAATATAAGGATAATATATGACATATCAATTAACTTTTATTTTGTTGCATTATCTGAAAATGGCATCTGAGAATGTTATAGCAATGGATCACAGGCGACTGTTGATTCACCACATATCAATAATCAGGATAATGTGCATCTGGAAGGTGACAATCCTCATGCAAACAACAACACTGACCAGATGATGAATGATGGAATGTTCAGAAACTTTATGCAGTTCATGCAACAGTAGGCGAGAGCGGCTCCTGTCCAAAATATAGGTGGAAACACTGAAAACTCTCGGACGGTCATCGCTAAACAGTTCAAGAAGCTGGGACCACCAGAGTTTAAGGGAGAGCCAAAACCACTTATAGCGGAACATGGATAAAGCAGATTACCAAGATATTTGATGTCTTGGGATGCTCCGAAGAGCAAAAGGTTCCCTTTGCCGCCTTTATGTTGCGAGGAGAGGCAGATTACTGGTGGGAATCGATTAAGCGTACTCAACCTGCCGCACTGAAGATGTCTTGGGAGAAGTTCCAAGAGCTGTTCAATGACAAATACTTTCCCGAAAGTGTTCGTCACATGAAGGAGGTGGAGTTCATCAAATTGGAGCAGAATAATGTCGCAGTATGAGGCTAAATTTGCTGAGTTGTCCCAGTTTGCGTCCCACTTGGTGGATAATGAAGAGCGAATGACGCGAATGTTTTTGCGAGGTTTGAAACCTGAGATACGTCAACATCTTATTTCTCATAAACTGTGTTTGTATTCAGATATTGTGAATATGGCTCAGTTAGTGGAGCACGATAACGAGTCAACGCAACCAAAAGAGAGCAGTCGGCAAAATGATAATACCAGTGAGAGCAGTCATCGAAGCGGTGACAACAAGCGTGGAGGGAATCAACAGGCCAGAAATGGTAACCACTTCGGTGGTAATCAGGGCTAAAACAATAAGAATGATTATTTCAAGAAGAGGAGATTCAACAATGATGGAAAGACGTCAGCACCAGCACCCGTTGTTAAGGAAGGAGAACGACCACCTATCATATGTTTCAAATGCGAAGGGGAGGGGCACATCAGTCCAAACTGCGCGATGCCGTCTAAAACATGTTATAATTGTGGAAGAGAAGGTCATTTAGCTTGATTTTGTCATTTATCAAAAATAAGTTCAGCCAGGATGGAGACACCAAAGGCCGTCCCAGAAAAGTCCAAACCGGTAGTGCAAGGGAGAGCATTTGTTGTGACCTCCCAGAAAGCAAAGAACCCGAATGAGGTCATCACGGGTAAGCTTATCATAAACTCTAACGAAGTCTATACTTTATTTGATACCGGTTATACCCATTCTTTTATTTCTCCTACTTGCGCTCATCGATTAAATTTGACTCCGGAGAAATTAGACTTTGACTTATCTGTTGAAACTCTATTGGGGGAAACCTTCATTACATCCACGGTTTATAAGTCTTGTTTGGTTCAAGTTGGTACCCACACATTACCTGTCGATCTTATTTCATTAAAAATACTTGCATTTGACGTGATTCTAGGGATTGATTGGTTAACTACTCATCATGCAAAAATTGATTGTTTTCGTAAGGTTGTTAGCTTTCATATTCCTAATCGACCTATTATGCGAATTCAAGCAACCAAACCATTAAAATCAATCGCTGTCATCTCAAGCCATAAAGCTATTCGTTTATTGAAAAACGGATGTCAAGCTTTCTTAGCTCATGTCACGGATCTACACAAAAATACGTCAGTTTTGAATGATATTTCTATTGTTAATAAATTTCCTGACATATTCCCTGAAGAACTTTCTGGCCTACCCCCAGAGCGTGAAATTAAATTTTGTATCGACCTTGAACCCGGTACAAAACCCATTTCCAAAGCCCCATATCGAATGGCTCCTATTGAACTTCAGGAGTTAAAGATCCAACTGCAGGAATTGTTAGACATTGGCTTTATTCGTCCTAGTACTTCTCCTTGGGGTGCTCCTATGCTATTCGTGAAGAAGAAAGATGGAAGTATGCGACTTTGTATTGATTATCGGGAGTTGAATCATGTCACCATTAAAAACAAAAACAGGTACCCATTGCCACGTATTGATGACCTGTTTGACCAGTTGCAAGGAGCACAATTCTTTTCAAAGATCGATCTTCGTTCTGGATATCATCAACTGAAGGTTAGAACTGAGGATATTCCAAAGACGACTTTCAGAACTCGGTACGGGTATTATGAATTCCTAGCCATGTCCTTTGGATTGACTAATGCTCCTGCTGCCTTTATGGATATGATGAATCGGGTATTCAAGAAATATTTGGATCACTTTGTGGTCGTCTTTATTGATGACATCCTTATTTATTCCAAAAGCCGTGAAGATCATGAGCAACACTTGAGGCTGGTACTCCAAAAGCTTCGTGAATACAAGCTTTATGCCAAGTTGAAGAAATGCGAGTTCTGGTTGGAGGAGGTAGCATTCCTTGGGCACGTAGTATCAAGTCGTGGAATATCGGTTGACCCGGCAAAGATTGAAGCTATTCAAAGCTGGGAGCAACCTAAATCAGTGACCGAAGTACGTAGCTTTCTTGGTTTAGCTGGTTATTATCGGAGATTCGTGGAAGGATTTTCTCGAATCGCTACTCCATTAACTCAGCTGACTCGGAAAGATACAAAGTTCGGTTGGAGCGAAGAATGTGAGAAGAGTTTTCAAGAACTCAAGAGGAGACTCATTTCAGCACCTGTTCTAACAATACCATCTGGCTCGGAGGGATTTGTCATCTACAGTGATGCTTCGAGCAAAGGGTTGGGATGCGTTCTCATGCAACATAGAAAAGTCATAGCCTATGCATCAAGACAACTCAAGGAATATGAGAGGAATTATCCTACTCATGATCTAGAGTTGGCAGCTGTTGTCTTTGCACTTAAAATTTGGAGGCATTACTTGTATGGGGAGAAGGTGGAGATCTTTACGGATCATAAAAGCCTCAAATATTTCTTCACTCAAAAGGAACTCAACATGCGACAACGACGTTGGCTTGAACTGTTGAAAGATTATGATCATACCATTCAATACCATCCTGGAAAAGCGAACGTGGTAGCTGACGCATTGAGTAGAAGATCATATGCAAGTACGAGTGCGATATTGTCAACACAAAGGCCCATTTTGTGTGACTTGCAAAGGATGGAGATAGAGTTAAAACTCCAGGGACCCATGTGATGATAACGAATATACGAGTAGAACCAACTTTAATCGATAAAGTTAAAGCTGCTCAAGCTACAGACCTGGAGCTGATGCGTATGAGGAAGAAAGTGCAAGAAGGTTTTATGCCGGAAGCAAGAATCGATGAAGAAGGAATACTTCGAGTCAACTCCAGACTTTGTGTTCCTAACAACCCTGATTTAAAGTATGAAATCATGATGGAGGCGCACAACACACCGTTTGCAATCCATCCTGGAAGTACCAAAATGTATCATGATCTTCGTCATACATTTTGGTGGAGCAATATGAAGAGAGAGATAGTGCTGTTTATCTCAAGGTGTCTAACTTGTCAACGAGTCAAAGCGGAGCATCAAGTACCAAAAGGTCCATTGCAACCACTTGAAATTCTAAAATGGAAGTGGGAGCACATTACCATGGATTTCGTTTCCAGTCTTCCTAGGGTTTCTCAAGGTATTGATGCGATTTGGGTCATTGTTGATAGATTGACCAAGTCTGCTCATTTTTTACCGATACGAGAAACTTATACACTTGAACGTCTTGCTCGTATGTACATAAACGAGATTGTAAGACTGCATGGTATGCCAGTATCTATAGTTTCTGACCGAGACCCAAGATTCACTTCACGATTTTGGGTTAGTTTACAAAAAGCTATGGGCACGGATTTACGATTTAGTTCAGCATATCATCCTCAGACGGACGGACAATCAGAGAGGACTATTCAAACTCTTAAAAATCTATTAAGACTCTGTGTCCTTGATTTTAAGGAAAGTTGGGACAAGTTCTTACCATTGGTGAAGTTTTCCTACAACAACAGTTATCAAACAAGTATTGGCATGGCTCCATTCGAAGCATTGTATGGAAGAAAATGTCGTTCTCCAGTATGTTAAGATGAGGTGGGTGAAGCAACGTTGTTGGGACCGGAGTTGGTACGTATGACTACAGAAAAGATTCAAACGATCCGACAACGTATAAAAACCTCACAAGATCGACAAAAGAGTTATGCTGATCTTCATCGAAAGGACGTGGAATTTGATATAGGAGATCAAGTGTTCTTACGTGTTGTTCCATGGAAAGGAGTTACGAGATTTGGAAAGAGAGAAAAGCTCAATCCTCGATTCATCGGTCCATTTTTAATCCTCGATCGAGTAGGAACTGTGGCTTATAGACTCGCTTTACCGCCAAGTATGTCTCGTGTTCATAACGTTTTTCACATATCCATGTTACGCAAATATGTGGAAGACCCGAACCACATTATTGAGTTAGAACCGGACGAAATAGCAGAGGATTTGACGTATGAAGAAGTTCCTGTTCAAATCTTGGATAAGAAGGAACATATTCTATGCTCCAAGGTTATACCTCAAGTCAAAGTTTTGTGGAGAAACCACGATGTTGAGGAAATGACTTGGGAGTTAGAATCTGAAGTGAAATCAAGGTATCCTTACCTCTTCGACATACCAGGTACGTACCCTAATTTCGAGGGCAAAATTTCATACGAAGGGGAGGTTGTAAGACCCCAACTTTTATAAATAAAGATGAATTTTCTATAAATATCATTTTTGAATATTATGGAGTTAATTTGATATAATATTATAGTTGTGGGTAATATTTATAAATTTTGCAAAGTACGCAAGTTGTTATATAATATTCGATTGGTCGGAGAATATTCGTTTTAACAGGGAATATTCGTACAACGGCACAATCATTGGTGGACCCCACAATGGAATTATTGTCGGATTGAGAAAACGACGAAAATATTTTATTAAAAATAACGGCGAAAGTTTTACCATTGATACTGTTGAACTACTCGGTAGTAAAAGTACAGTAATACGTGTGGTTGCATAGTAGCACACGGTATTGATTATTAATGCTTATGTGAGAAGTCACTCAGTTTGATTCAATTATTGCCAGTTAATAATATGAATTATTTAGCGATAATGACGTTTTGTTTTATTCGTATTATTAACGTAATAAAATAGAAACATCTTTTTATATAAAACAAAATACTTTATTAAAGTTATTCTATAAATAGAATATATTATATTTTATTTAAAAGATTTTTCTTTAAATATGGACCGTCAGATTAAAGTAATCAATCTGGACCGTTCATGGATTAGTTACTATGCATTCTATTTTTCTATAAATAGCAGCTCATTCCTTCATCATTTCTTATGAATTCACTGAACTCTAGAGAGAGAAACTATAGAGAGAAACTATAGAGAGAGAGAAGAAGAGTATTCTACTACTTAACTACTTCCTTATTTCAGCTCTTCTTTAAAACGGTAAGGGGTGTTATTCTTTCTTATTCATGAAGAGAACTGTTGTTATTCCATTTCTTATTATTCTGTTGGAATAACCTGTATACGCGGTCTACCTTATACTTGGTGACATTCTTCTATTATTCTGTTGGAACATCCTGTCTGTGTGTTTTACACCGGACCTGGTTTCATTTTTATTATTATTCTGTTGGAACATCCTGTCTGTGTGTTTTACACCGGACCTGGTTCCATTTTTATTATTATTCTGTTGGAACATCCTGTTTGTGTGTTTTACACCGGACCTGGTTCCGTCTTGTTATTATTCTGTTGGAACATCCTATCTGTGTGTTTTACACCGGACCTGGTTCCATTATTTATTATTCTGTCAGAATATCCTGTCTGTGCGTTTACGCCGGACCTGGTTCCATTATTTATTATTCTATTGGAATAACCTGTCTGTGCGGTCAATCGCATGCCTGGTGATTTCTTTTGTTATTCCATTCTTTATTATACTCAGTTGGTTAAGTTTTGACTTCTATACTCCATGAAATTAGTGGAATATCCTTGATAATTGTGGTTCATCCAGTATCTTTTCATGAAAATATTCTTCTAAGTATTCTTGAATTTTACTCCACAAAGCAGTATCATGTTGACAATTTGGACGTTGTTAATTCTTGGATAAATTAATTCTTGAACTTGTTTTATTGAATTCTTATATCATTGTCATCACCTCATGTTTATAAAATGTTGAAAGTCATCTGTGGCCTGTAGTGCATAGATGGACTTGGTATGATTATGACCAGGGATTATTCGGTATAATCATGACCGTAATGTTACAAATGATGTGGTAAAAGTCCTCATTGGCCCGTAGTGCATTGATGGACAGTTGTTGGCATGATCATGACCATTAATGAATGCACGAATATCCTTGGCCGTAGTGCAGGGGTGATTCGATGATGTGGATTATTTTATTAAGCTGAGTCCCAGCGATCACAATGTTGAAAAACCTTTTAAATCATAAAAGATAGTAGAGTTTATTTTCTACTTGACACTTTTAATGGATTGCTTGTTCCGCTGCAGTTAAACTTGATGTTCGTTATATTTTATCAGTTTAACACTGTTTAAGGCTAATGATAATTTATTCTGCATTATCTTAGTCATAATATTTCTTACTGGGCTAGTTGAGCTCACCCTTTCTTTCACTGTTCTCTTCAGGACATGAGAATATAGCTGGGACGAGTCGGGGAACGGAGTGATGAAAAAGATGATAGTATTAGTAGTCCTCACTATTCTATGTAATAGTGTGATAATAATTGTAATGAGGACTCCTTTTGAGTATGGATACTCTCTAGAAGATAATATTTGTATTCAAACTCACAGTTTATATTTTGTCGTATTGTGCACGACAGTTGTATTAGTAAGTTGTATTTGAATTCTGTACCATGTATCTGGCGACCCAAGATGGGTGATGTATACCTATTTTTGGGGGCATCACATGCAAGTCTTTCAGTTCCTTTATGTTCTGTGATCTTATATAGTAATGCCTCGAAAAATCGAACCTTTTGTAAATACTTTTAATAATGAATAAAATAATATTATTTGTTAGTAAGATGAATGTCGTTCTATAACCTAGAAACGTCGGAACGTCTTAATATTTTAACTACGTGAGAGAATTAAAGTGTTTGAATTTTCAAGACAAAAATAAAAATTTTCCAAGAAATTTTTCGAAAAACACTATTTATCGTTTTCCGCTCGGGAATTATTTTTGAACTTCAGAGAAATACGTAACGTTATAATATCGAGGTGAGATGGATTATGTAATAATAATTCAAGTATGGAAAATGCAATTTTTCGCATGCGGACGTAATTTGAGAACGATAAGAATTAAAGTCTAAATGAAATGAATTTGTGTAATCGTGTAGGAAGCAAGTCCAATAAATATTAAGGGGCAAGCCCAAGATGGAATAATGATTAAGCCCAAAGTGTTTATTAATGTAAAGCCCAAATGGTTGTTAATGAAAAGTCCAAGTAAATTGGTATTATAAGCCAAAGTTAAGATAAGTAATTAAATCCAAGCCCAATTAATGATCCATGGGTAAAGCTAGATCCATGGGGCAACCCATGGGTGAACTTGGAGAGCAAGCCCTTTATGTGATGACCAAGTATATGATGTAGGGAGCAAGTTTACTTAGTGTGCAAGTAGTGAATAATAAGGAGGTTAGTGAGGAGGTGGGATGTCTTAATGACCAAAGTGCCCTAAGCTTGGAAAGTCTATAAATACCAAGCCTTTGAATTCATTTGTTGTTTGTTAGTTCATCCAACACAAAAGCAACTTATTTGTTAGAGAAGATAAGCACTCAGAAGTCCAACTTTCTATTATTAGATTTTCCAAAGAAGAAAGAGTTAGTCTTCAAAGGTAATAATCTTATATTTTCCATCTCTCTCATAGTAGGGTGATAAGAAAAGTGTAATCTAATGAACTTAGATGCTAAGAACACATGAGAAGTGGATAAACAATGGACTTAAGCCGATTAAGTCGTAAATAAGTAACTTAAACTTAAATAAGTTATGAACTTATGAAGAATAAGCCATGACCTAATTTAATGATAAGTTGTTGTATCATGTAAGTTGAGATGTCTAGATAATGAAATGAATTCATTTGGAATATTGAACCAATCCTTAGTAATGAAGTTTGGCGGAATTCACACGATTGGACGATAATCGTCGAATTCGTTAAATTCTGGAATAAAAGTCAGATTTTGTGTTTGAACTCGGAAACGTTGGTTTTCGATGGAGACAAGTTGTATTTGGCATTATAGAGTTGCGGACTCGAAAATGGCCGGATTCCGACTTAGAACGAAGAAACGAGCGTTGAACGTTCACGAACGTTTATCGTTTTCGTTAAAAATAGACTAATAGGTGAATTTTTAGTTAACGTAGTCAAATAGATAAAATTCTTGCATGAATACGTAGAGTATGTGATTTATGAACCGTAGGCTCTTGAACGAGCCAATTCAGACTTATAACGAAGAAGTTATGCGTCCGGGAATTTCGCAAAGTTGAAAATCTGTTAAAGCTATCTGAGGCACAGAGTTGGCACCGCGGCGCCAACCTCAGGCTTATTGATGGCGCTGCAGCGCCAGGCACAAGGTCATAACCTTCTGTAGTTTCACGCAGTGGCGCGGCTATTAACCCATAAACTCACACCACATCGCTGTGTCTGGTCCTTAGCCACTGTAGAGTGGCGCCGCCGCGCGGCATAGAGCGGAAAAGGCCGCACCGCAGTGCCAGCCCTAGGGTTTCGACAGAGAAGAAAGTTTACAAGTATAACATGAATGGTAACTCATTAGTAATGAACTAAGGAACTTAATGAAGCATTGTAAGGTATTGTTAAACCTTAATTATGTTTCCTAAAGGTTGAAGATAAGTAATCAATCATGAACATAATGTGAAGGTAAGATAGATGTAACGAAAAGCCAGAACCAATAATAATAAATCTAAGTTATAATTAGATTGAGAAGAAGGGTAAGATTCATTAGGAACCATGTATGTTCATTCATGACCTACTGTGTTATGTGATGTTATCATTTATTGTAGAGACTTAAGGACTTAAACGAGAACGTGTTATAACTGTAGCAGCTACTGAAGGCAAGTACTCTAAACCTTGTTCCCGTTCAATTTGGACAAGCTTTGTGATTCATGTATTCTTACGCATGAGTTAATGTCTGATGAAGTCAAAAGCCAATTCATTCGGCTAGACTTATGCTATGTTGAATTTCTTATAATCTATCAAATATTGACAAGGATTTACCAAACTAATATTGTTGTGGTTTTCAAAAGGAGACTGAGTATCCTAAATCGTTTTTTCGTCAAATGACAGGCATGTGAGGTTGCGACAACTTAAACGTATACACGTTTAATGAATGTAGTGTTGATCAACATAGAGTACTATAGGCTGATCACTTAGACATGCTCGTAAGTAATGTCGGACTTACGGACTTAGTGCCGGGATGTCCTTTTCAAAAGAACTTATGAGATGCTCATGGTCTTGGACCAGAATTGATGTTTTACTGAATATTATTCTTGTAAAATGTTTTGAATGAAAAGAAGTGCTATTTTGAATTATCGATAGTACTTCGTAACTATTGTCCAGTTATTAAAGATATACGATTCCTATGTTTCAAGCATGCTAGCTTTATTAGAATTGTTGTACTTGTTGAGCTAGTTAGGCTCACTCTTGCTTGAACCATATGAATGCAGCTAAGACCGAACGGACCGATGGCTCTGGCAAGGATAAAGGAAAGGCTAAGGCGAATCCATAGATTAATTATGTAATAGTATAGGGTGAATAATTGTAATATATTTGATATTATGACAAGAACAAATGTATAGGTTATTGAGAACCTGGGAAAATGTTAATATTATTTTGATTATATAGAAGACATATTCGTTCTGTTGAGGCTTTTCAATGGAATGTATGTGTGAATGGTAGTATCGTGTTGCACCATCTGTCGGGTTAGAAGATACCCGGATTTAGGAGCGTCACAGGTTGGTATCAGAGCATTAGATTATAAAACTTAAGGGGGGATTTAAACCTTAAGTTATAACCTTAAGAAAAGTCAAAGAAATAAATGATGGAAACTAACCTTATAAAAATACATTATATATGTTATGTGTTTTATTATTCTACTGACGTGTACTAATCAAACTTATTTACGTTGTTGTAGATGTTAGGAGAAAATAGAGATGTACTGTGACAACCCGAGAATTTTGAATTTTTTTAAAATTTTATTAATTGATTTAAGGTTCAAAATTAGAACCTAGACGGAAAATAAGTGTATGCGTTTGATATTTTTAAGATGGAATTTTGAGGATTTCAAAATTCTGTGAAGGATTTAGGTAAATTATTCAGGATTAAGTAATATGTGAATATGTTCTGTGTATATGTGTACAATATGTGGTTAAGGGTCAAGGGTTAACTAAATAATTGATATCTATAATAAACCCTAAGTATATATTAAGAACGTCAACGTTCGGTTAGAAAACCCTATGATTAACAAGAAACCCTAGAAACCGGTGCTGGAAACCCTAATTTCAGTTCCGAGAATCTAAAACCCTAATTCGGTGCATGAAACCCTAATCTGGGAACTTAAACGATTATTATATTGTTTAAGTGTTATTAATTATAATGTTAATTAGGGAAAAGCTTAATTATTAGCAAACCCTAATTTCACATTTTTAAAAAACCCTAATTTCTAGGTTAAAAACCCTAATTTTATAATTCGGAAAAAACTTAGTGTTAATTTAGTGATTTAATGTTAATTAGGAAATATTAATCCTAATTTTATAGTTGTAAGTAATTAGAAAACCCTAATCTAATTACGAAATCTAATTTCTAAATTAGAAAATTAATTTTCTATTAGAAAACCTAATTTTGGGTTTAAAACCCTAAATGACCAATTACGACCCTAATTGCGTAATTAGCGATTTTAATTAGGAAATACTAATCCTAATTAGCAAGATTTAATTAGTGATTAAGAAATTTTAATATAATTAGAAAATTCTAATTATAATTTAGAAATATTAATTTTCTATTTTGAAAATCTAAATTTGGAAATTCTAGAAAATTAAATTGCAAACCTTAAATTAGCTCAAACCCTAAATCCTAAGGGTTTGGGACAATATCCAAAATGCCATTAAAAATAAATGCCAAATAACCAAAATAGCCTTCTAGCATTATTTATAAGGTTACTTGTAAGTTATGTCCTATGTGGGTTGTTCACTAACCCTAAAGCCTAGGCATGTGGCTTATGTTTCACAAATCAGCCCTTATAGCATCCTTATACATTGCATCAAGTCATTTTTTAGAGATTAAAGAGAGGGAAGTGGTCACTTTTATTTTCATTTTCTCCCTAGCCATTCTCTCTCTTCATTTTCGAAATATAGAGTGAGAGAGAGAGAGAGAAACAAGACCATGATCAGCCTTTAGCATTCCAAGATCAACATCAGAAGTCAGAAATCGAAATCCAAGCTAGAAAGGTATAAACTTTCAAAATTTGAAATCTTATGATTTGTTGTTAGATGTTGTAATTGTTTGGTTAAAGTTGTATATTAGGGTGTCTATAAGTAATCTGGGTTGTAAAATCCAAGATCCATAACATCAAAGTCCTCAAATCTAGCATTTTTGAAAATCTGGAAAAAGATCAAAAAGTGGCCTGACAGACATATGTCAGGGCCTCTAGATCTGTATGTGTTAATCGTTTTCTGTGTTCTATAATTTGGATCTATTCTATGCCATGTGGACTACCATCTGGAACTGGAATCATGGACATATCACTTCTAGATCACTGGATATACTCGGTCAAACCCCGTTGACCGTTCACGGAAAGCAAATTCTGGGCATCCCAGAATCCCCAGAAACTTCTGACAACATTTTCTAAGTCCTTGATCTTGCTGTATATTAATGTTTTGGTTAATTTGTTGTTTTATCCTTGTAGTCTGACGTGAGGAGTGCACATTAAAACCTTTAGATCACCCAGATCTGTAACAAGATTGTAGAAATTCATGGTCAAACCATCATTGACCAAATGACCCGATGAAGATTCTGGCAAAACCCAGATCTTCAAGGGCCGTTTCCTGACCACCAGTTTGACCGGCCTTTATCCCTTATGTTTGTTGTTTGTAAGATGATCTGGTGATATATTATCGTACCCTGACATGTGCACTACACTATTGAACTTTAAAATAACACAAAAGAAATCCTTAAAGCTATGATTTAATGCTGCTTAGAAGGACCCCAACACTGCTTGAGTTTCTGGGCAACCCAGAAACTCAAGAACATCGTTGTCAGAGTTTTGTGAGGCTCAGATCTTGCTGTTGTGTTATGATATGGCCATGAAAATCGATTCATATTATAGTGTTACACATTTAGTACAATTCTAAAACACATTTCTAGCCCAAAACTGAAACGAGCTTAGATCCAAAGCCGGTCAAAGTAGGCACCCTGGCCACTGGCACGAATTTCTGGGCAGGCTCAAGAACACCTCAAGAACACCTATAGCGACGGTTCTGTCGCTATAGGGTCCTTTAGTGACAGTTTTAATTTCTAATTTCCGGAAATTATTAAATTAATTGAAATAAATAGATTTTAATTTCTAAAAATACTTAAAAATTTCTGAAAATTTATTTTAAATTCTGAAAAATAGTTTTTAATTATTTTAAGTATACTTCATAAATATTTAATATTTTTAGAATATAAATGGTATTTAATTTATTTAATTATAATATTAAATAAATGATTTAAAAATGATTTTAATTCATGGGAAATCATGAAAAATAATATTATGTTATAAGAAAATATTTTAAGTTATTTTTAATGTCTTTTAATATTTTTTGATGAAATTCATTAATTAATTAATATTAATGATAGTTAGTTTATTTAATAAATATATTAAATAAATTATGGGAAAATAGAATTAATGATTTATAAATCATATAAAAATGATTTAAGGGTTATAAAAATATTTTAAGTTATAAAATATAACTTTTGATATTTTTCTATTAAAATATTAATATTTTAATATTAATAGCAATTATCGGATAATGAATTTTAACTGTTTAAACATCATATAAATATAATTTTGATGTATTAAAAATACTTTGTGATATTATAAATATATTATAATATTATGACATGTATTTCATTAATATTTGATATTAAATAAATATTAATGACAAAAGAATTATGTGGTATTTAATTCATTTAAATACGTTTTTAATGATTTAAAATTCATGATAAATGATAATAATTATCTGAAAATTGTTATGAGACTTAGAAAAATATTTTGACTGAAAATAAAATTATCTGAGATAATTGTTAAGTGTTAAGTCAGAGTTTAATTGAACTTAGACTCGATAAAAGTCCGACTAGACCGTCGGGATGTTAGAATTGTGTCGGTTTCAACTCGGACTTAAAAAGTTTGACTTGATACCGAGTCTTATGTGTGTTATAGACTGATAGGGTTATATGTTATATGTTTAGGTTATTCTATGTCTATATATATAATTGTATTATACTGTGATGATATTATTCTAATATTGGAGATCTATATTACTAATATTAGGTCTTCGGATAAAGCGTTATAAATTGTGTTACGGTAATCAACCGTTCAGGTAAGTTTATTTTTATTTAACTCTATTAAGAGTTGTTTCATTCGGATAAGCTTATGGTTAATCATTGCTGATTGCCATGTATAATTGTACTCTGTACATATTGTATGTATAAGTCAGGTATGAAAGGCTGATCACCTTCATCACCAGTTGGTTCAGATATATTTGTTCATGTATAATACTTGTTCAGTCATAAACTTGTTCCTGCTAGTTCATAATTATATTGTTGAATTATAGCCAGCTTATTATTCAAACTCTTCAATCGTGATATATCGTTATATTGTTGAATTTAAACTTGCTGGGCGATCCTTATGCTCACCCTTGCTATATCATGATAAAACATTGCAGATTAAGGCGAATGCATCAGATACAAGAAAAGGTTAAAGGCAGTTCCAGCGTTAGGATATGTGTGCATCAAAATTGTATAAGTATTGTATGTTAATAATGTTATATGTTAGAAAAGTTATGAAATGTGTATTAAGTTAAGTTTACTCGACCTTGGGGAATAGTGAGTATATGTATTGTATAAACAATTTATGTTTATATCTTCCGCAAATAGTAATAGTTGTATACAATGATCGAACCGTGTGTGAGGTGATTTGGGATTTGGATTCGGGGCCCTCACAGTTGGTATCAGAGCTGTTGGTTATGAAGCTTAGGTAGGAATACCTGAGACTAATAACCGCAGTGATTAGGATATGGACTAACTCAAATAGAGTTAGTTGGTCGGTAAGATTCAAAGACGAATCTCGGCGAGTTATAAGATACAGAGTTCCATAACTCTGATAATAAAGTTGAACAATAATGGTGAATAGATAGAGTCTAAAAGACTGAAAGTACAGTGTTAGAAGATCGTAAAATAAAACGATCAAGACATAGAAATGAATCGTAATATATACGATGCGATCACCCCGTGATCTGATAAGGTGATAACAGGAAGAAGAGTCAATCTAATGATTGTAAAGTTACAGCAAAGTTTGCTGTGTGGAAGTTGTACTATGAAAACTCATAAAAGAGTTATGGATTATGAATACGAGTTGAATGAAATTCGTATTGAGAAGGGTGTTAGTGTTAGGTGGGGAATTCAATTGAGGACTCATGTTAGCAGCTGAGTTATATGATTCCTTGTATGGGCGGGGAATTATACTTGGTGTAAAAACTACTTAGTTTCTGGCATTGATAATCATTGAAATGTTTGTGTCGCACTATTTGCTATATGCATGTTAAGAGGCTGATTCCTTTCTCATGTGTATAACAGATAGATAGGTCATAGGTAGAGGATATAAGGTTAAGTACGAGTTCTTAAAACTCATACTTATGTGACATTCTTGACTCATAGTTATATGAAATGTTTATGAACCCCTCAGCGAACGGACGCCAAAGGTCAGACTAGGACAAGTTCTTAAACTCATATGATTGTGGCAAGTAAATGAACTCATAAGTGTGGTGTGACGAACTGTGTATAGTTGTGTGTAAACAGAATATTGAGGATAATAGGAACAGATAGATTATTAAGCAAATGATGACTAGTGAAGAAATAAGTTTTCCAAAACTCCTAGCTATGCTAGACTTCGAAATTTTGACATCAAGCTAAATACGCACTATGTGCCTTTAAAATAAAATATGTAGACTCGTAATCATTTTTGAAACGGTTTAAAGTATAGTCTATGCTACTTATTTCAGCTAGATGCAAACGATTTGAAATATCAAAATATGTTTTAATTATCACTCATGTACCATGTAACCTGGTGCAGAGATGATAAAAATTTGATGGAGTTGTAAATACAAGAATACTTAGTGTGAATTTGATCTAAAATCGTTGTTCCACTATTGTATGATGTGTTATGACGAAGTCATACAATGACGGCATCCTCAAACGGACTGTTAATACAGTACGACATCATGACGTCATTCTCAAAAATATTTTCACAAATTTTAATTTGCCAACGGGGTTTGGCTACACTTAAATAATTCGATTGAATTGAATTATTGATATGAGTTTATGCTATTCGATTCAGCTAGACTAATGTTATGAAAACTCTAAGTGTTCATTGAAAGAAATTTTCCGAACCAAATTGTTTTGGTGCGGAATCCTATGATAAGACTGAGGTGAACAATGTTGTTTGGATAAATAATCCAATCGAGAAGCGTAAATATTCGCAACACATGATTAATACGTTATGCATGACATAAGAGTACAATAGGCTGATCACCTAAAGTACTAACAACGATAGTTTATCTTCTTTGTGATTGTAAACATACTGTTAACCTTTGTACGGGGTAGAATACCTTTTTCTTAATTGAAATAGGTAGCAGGTAGTAATACCTATAAACCTTTGTAGTTCATGGCCTATATGACCCCTCAACACAATTTAAAAATTTTTACTCTTGTGAGAGATGTATTGGGTAGCATGTGTTAATGTGTGTGAATGGTGAGAAGGTATGGTGTATGGTGTATGGTGTATGGTGTATAGTGTAAGGTGTAAGGTAAATTTTGGGGACGAAATTTTTAGAAGGGGTGAATGTGACAACCCGAGAATTTTGAATTTTTTTAAAATTTTTATTAATTGATTTAAGGTTCAAAATTAGAACCTAGACGGAAAATAAGTGTATGCGTTTGATATTTTTAAGATGGAATTTTGAGGATTTCAAAATTCTGTGAAGGATTTAGGTAAATTATTCAGGATTAAGTAATATGTGAATATGTTCTGTGTATATGTGTACAATATGTGGTTAAGGGTCAAGGGTTGACCAAATAATTGATATCTGTAACAAACCCTAAGTATATATTAAGAACATTAATGTTCGGTTAGAAAACCCTATGATTAACAAGAAACCCTAGAAACCGGTGCTGAAAACCCTAATTTCAATTCCGGGAATCCAAAACCCTAATTCGGTGCATGAAACCCTAATCTGGGAACTTAAATGATTATTATATTGTTTAAGTGTTATTAATTATAATATTAATTAGGAAAAAGCTTAATTATTAGCAAACCCTAATTTCACATTTTTGAAAAATCCTAATTTCTAGGTTAGAAACCCTAATTTTATAATTCGAGAAAAACTAAGTGTTAATTTAGTGATTTAATGTTAATTAGGAAATATTAATCCTAATTTTATAGTTGTAAGTAATTAGAAAACCCTAATCTAATTACGAAATCTAATTTCTAAATTAGAAAATTAATTTTCTATTAGAAAACCTAATTTTGGGTTTAAAACCCTAAATGACCAATTACGACCCTAATTGCGTAATTAGCGATTTTAATTAGGAAATACTAATCCTAATTAGCAAGATTTAATTAGAGATTAAGAAATTTTAATATAATTAGAAAATTCTAATTATAATTTAGAAATATTAATTTTCTATTTTGAAAATCTAAATTTGGAAATTCTAGAAAATTAAATTGCAAACCTTAAATTAGCTCAAACCCTAAATCCTAAGGGTTTGGGACAATATCCAAAATGCCATTAAAAATAAATGCCAAATGACCAAAATAGCCTTCTAGCATTATTTATAAGGTTACTTGTAAGTTATGTCGTATGTGGGTTGTTCACTAACCCTAAAGCCTATGCATGTGGCTTATGTTTCCCAAATCAGCCCTTATAGCATCCTTATACATTGCATCAAGTCATTTTTTAGAGATTAAAGAGAGGGAAGTGGTCACTTTTATTTTCATTTTCTCCCTAGCCATTCTCTCTCTTCATTTTCGAAATATAGAGTGAGAGAGAGAGAGAAACAAGACCATGATCAGCCTTTAGCATTCCAAGATCAACATCAGAAGTCAGAAATCAAAATCCAAGCTAGAAATGTATAAACTTTCAAAATTTGAAATCTTATGATTTGTTGTTAGATGTTGTAATTGATTGGTTAAAGTTGTATATTAGGGTGTCTATAAGTGATCTGGGTTGTAAAATCCAAGATCCATAACATCAAAGTCCTCAAATCTAGCATTTTTGAAAATCTGGAAAAAGATCAAAAAGTGGCCTGACAGACATATGTCAGGGCCTCTAGATCTGTATGTGTTAATCGTTTTCTGTGTTCTATGATTTGGATCTATTCTATGCCATGTGGACTACCATCTGGAACTGGAATCATGGACATATCACTTCTAGATCACTGGATATACTCGGTCAAACCTCGTTGACCGTTCACGGAAAGCAAGTTCTGGGCAGCCCAGAATCCCCAGAAACTTCTGACAACATTTTCTGAGTCTTTGATCTTGCTGTATATTAATGTTTTGGTTAATTGTTGTTTTATCCTTGCAGTCTGACGTGAGGAGTGCACATTAAAACCTTTAGATCACCCAGATCTGTAACAAGATTGTAGAAATTCATGGTCAAACCACCATTGACCAAATGACCCGATGAAGATTCTGGGAAAACCCAGATCTTAAAGGACCGTTACTTGACCACCAGTTTGACCGGCCTTTATCCCTTATGTTTGTTGTTTGTAAGATGATCTGGTGATATATTATCGTACCCTGACATGTGCACTACACTATTGAACTTTAAAATAACACAAAAGAAATCCTTAAAGCTATGATTTAATGCTGCTTAGAAGGACCCCAACACTGCTTGAGTTTCTGGGCAACCCAGAAACTCAAGAACATCGTTGTCAGAGTTTTGTGAGGCTCAGATCTTGCTGTTGTGTTATGATATGGCCATGAAAATCGATTCATATTATAGTGTTACACATTTAGTACAATTCTAAAACACATTTCTAGCCCAAAACTAAAACGAGCTTAGATCTAAAGCCGGTCAAAGTAGGCACCCTGGCCACTGGCACGAATTTCTGGGCAGGCTCAAGAACACCTCAAGAAAACATATAGCGACGGTTCTGTCGCTATAGGGTCCTTTAATGACAGTTTTAATTTCTAATTTCTGGAAATTATTAAATTAATTGAAATAAATAGATTTTAATTTCTAAAAATACTTAAAAATTTCCGAAAATTTATTTTAAATTCTGAAAAATAGTTTTTAATTATTTTAAGTATATTTCATAAATATTTAATATTTTTGGAATATAAATGGTATTTAATTTATTTAATTATAATATTAAATAAATGATTTAAAAATAATTTTAATTCATGAAAAATCATGAAAAATAATATTATGTTATAAGAAAATATTTTAAGTTATTTTTAATGACTTTTAATATTTTGTGATGAAATTCATTAATTAATTAATATTAATGATAGTTAGTTTATTTAATAAATATAATAAATAAATTATGGGAAAATAGAATTAATGATTTATAAATCATATAAAAATAATTTAAGGGTTATAAAAATATTTTAAGTTATAAAATATAACTTTTGATATTTTGCCATTAAAATATTAATATTTTAATATTAATAGCAGTTATCGGATAATGAATTTTAACTGTTTAAACATCATATAAATATGATTTTGTTGTATTAAAAATACTTTGTGATATTATAAATATATTATAATATTATGACATGTATTTCATTAATATTTGATATTAAATAAATATTAATGACAAAAGAATTATGTGGTATTTAATTCATTTAAATACGTTTTTAATGATTTAAAATTCATGATAAATGATAATAATTATCTGAAAATTGTTATGAGACTTAGAAAAATATTTTGACTGAAAATAAAATTATCTGAGATAATTGTTAAGTGTTAAGTCAGAGTTTAATTGAACTTAGACTCGATAAAAGTCCGACTAGACCGTCGGGATGTTAGAATTGTGTCGGTTTCAACTCGGACTTAAAAAGTTTGACTTGATACCGAGTCTTATGTGTGTTATAGACTGATAGGGTTATATGTTATATGTTTAGGTTATTCTATGTCTATATATATAATTGTATTATACTGTGATGATATTATTCTAATATTGGAGATCTATATTACTAATATTAGGTCTTCGGATAAAGCGTTATAAATTGTGTTACGGTAATCAACCGTTCAGGTAAGTTTATTTTTATTTAACTCTATTAAGAGTTGTTTCATTCGGATAAGCTTATGGTTAATCATTGCTGATTGCCATGTATAATTGTACTCTGTACATATTGTATGTATAAGTCAGGTATGAAAGGCTGATCACCTTCATCACCAGTTGGTTCAGATATATTTGTTCATGTATAATACTTGTTCAGTCATAAACTTGTTCCTGCTAGTTCACAATTATATTGTTGAATTATAGCCAGCTTATTATTCAAACTCTTCAATCGTGATATATCGTTATATTGTTGAATTTAAACTTGCTGGGCGATCCTTATGCTCACCCTTGCTATATCATGATAAAACATTGCAGATTAAGGCGAATGCATCAGATACAAGAAAAGGTTAAAGGCAGTTCCAGCGTTAGGATATGTGTGCATCTAAATTGTATAAGTATTGTATGTTAATAATGTTATATGTTAGAAAAGTTATGAAATGTGTATTAAGTTAAGGTTACTTGACCTTGGGGAATAGTGAGTATATGTATTGTATAAACAATTTATGTTTATATCTTCCGTAAATAGTAATATTTGTATAGAATGATCGAACCGGATCCGAGGCGATTTGGGACCTGGATTCGGGGCCCTCACATGTACAGGTAGTTAGCGAATGGTCGGTTAATCAAATAGAGATTATACCAAACCCCATAGCAGCATAGCCTGAAATAGTGGTGGTTGAGTCTAGAGACTCAGAGAGCCAAGACTATATGTCCGTGTTTGACAGCATGTTGGAGGAAGAGGTGGAGGCAGTATCCTTCAACCTAGTAGCTATAGCAGCAGAGATGGTTCTGGGGGAGTCAATGATGTCACTTTTTATGTCAGTATTGGATAGAAACATCCACTACTGTCAGGAGGTTAAGGAGCTGAACACAGAGCTCCAGGCTGTTATAGAGGATAAGATAGACGTGGAGTCCATGTGGGAGTAGGAGCATGATGAAAGGATTTTGGCTAAGGACAAAGTCCACGAGTTAAAACAGGAGGTCTTTGAGCTTAGAGGTGAGCTAAAGACCAAGAAACAAAAGATAAGGAGAATGTCCTATATCCATAAGAGTTCTTATGCGGACTTCCATTTGCAGGTAGCTGGTTATCCCATAGAGACAGGGCAGACGCGACATACTATCAGCCGTGATATTATCACAGGTCTTGCCAAGGTGGATTTTGAGAATGCCTTAAGACAGATGTGATCTAGTAGTGGCTAGACTAGTTTAGATATGTAAATATTTGGTATCTAGTAGTGACGTAAAACCCTCTTTTGTATAGCAAAGGGTAGTCTTTTATAAATCCCAATTTTTGGAAAGCAATTGCGGGAAAGTAATGTAATCAGCTTAGGCTGTGTAATGTAACTGATGTAGTATTATACTACAATGAATTAATATAAGTTTTTGGGAACATGTTGAGCAATGAATGCTTAAGTTATTGTTTAAAAGTGAATAATAACTGACTAACAGGAAATGAATAATAACGAAATGTGTTGTTTATTGTAACAGCAAAATGCCGCCAAGAAGAGTACCCCGTAATCAAGCAGCTAACGTAAATCAACCGGAGGGAGGTCCGGTTAACCCCATGCAGGAGTTTATAAATCTTTTAACATCAGCGTTTAATAGAACTGGGGCTAACATCCCCGTAAATTTTGGTGTAGTACGAGCTACTACGTTTAAGGATTTCAAGAGCGTGGGTCCGTCGGAGTTCAAGGGAACTACAGACCCTATCGAAGCCCAAACGTGGGTGAAGGAAATTGAAAAGGCATTTGTCATAGAAAATGTTGACAAGGCCCAGAAGGTTGCCTTTGCAACCTATATGATGAAGGGAGAGGCTAACTTTTGGTGGGAGACCAACCAGGCTAGGGCCGGGATTGAGAATTTAACGTGGGCGAGGTTCAAAGAGATATTTTTCGAGAACTACTTTCCCACGAGTATGCAGGGAAGAATGGAGATGCGGTTTTTAGAATTGAAGCAAGGGGACATGACGGTTCCCCAATACGCCACCAAGTTTAATGAACTGGCGAGGTTCGCTCCACACCAAGTGGTCACCGAGGTTAGAAAGGCGAGACGGTTCGAGCAGGGCTTGAAACCCTGACTCTATAACCGTATTTCTGTGTCCCAGAGTACTTCGTTTGGGACCATTTTAGAAAAGGCGATAATCGCTGAAGGTGGTAGTGAGGCTCTGAGCCAATACCACAAAGATAAGAAGAACAAGGGGAAAGTGGATGGTGGAGTGAAGGTCGAAGGAGCCAGTGGTAGTGGCGAGGGACAAAAGAGGAAAATGTTTAGCTCTGGGAATACCGAAGTGATATTAAGAGACCTGAAGAAGAGGATGGAGGCTTGCAAGACATGTGGGAAGACTCACTTAGGAGTCTGTCTCAAGGGTAAGGCCGTGTGTTACAATTGTGGATAGGAGGGCCACATTGCGCCTAACTATCCAAGTCTGAAGAAGAATCATGGATGCTTTGTGTGTGGGTCAACTGACCACATGGTAAAGAACTGCCCAAAGAAGGGGACGGAAGGGAATAAGGGCGCCAATAGTGGTAAGTTAACTATTGGGGATCCATCGCAGCCGGTTAGGCCGATGGCCCGAACCTTTAATATGACCGTTCAAGACGCGATGGCCTCAGGGGACGTAGTCGCAGGTATTATTTTGATCAACGACGTAAATGCATATGTGCTGTTTGACTCGGGTGCTACTTGTTTGTTTATCACATGTGATTTTGCTAGACGATTAGGATTACTTCCCGAAAAGTTGCCAATACCTTTAAATATTAAGGTAGCAAACGAAGAGATAATTCTTGTTGAAGATATTCATAGGAGTTATTGTGTAGACATACGAGGTTGTAAGTTATCGGTAGATTTGATACCGATAAAGTTACGAGAATTTGACATAATTCTCGGAATGGATTGGTTGGTTAATCATGGGAAAATTATAGATTGTCAAAAAAAATGCATAAATATTAGAACCTTAAGACAACCTCATGTAATATTTTACAGAAATAAATCACCGGGACGTTCGTGTTGTCTTACCATGACACAAACTAGGAAACTATTAAGGAATGGGTGTGTAGGTTATTTGTGCCATGTAGTTGATACCCAGAGAGTGGGAGCGACCATGGAACAAATACCTATAGTAAATGAATTCATGGATGTATTTCCAAGTGAGTTGTCGGGTCTTCCGCCGGATAGGGAGACTGAATTCGTAATAGACATTATGCCAGGAGCGGCACCAGTTTCTAGGGCACCGTATCGTATGGCGCCAGTGGAAATGAAGGAGTTGATGGTGCAGTTGCAAGAACTGTTGGACAGGAAGTACATACAACCGAGTGTTTCACCGTGGGGAGCACCGGTACTTTTTGTCAAGAAGACGGACGGATTGTTAAACTTTTTATTGGCTATCGAAAGTTGAACAAGTTAACGATAAAGAATAAGTACCCATTGCCCAGGATCGATGATCTGTTTGATCAATTGAAAGGGGCAAAGTATTTTTCTAAAATAGATTTGCAGACGTGGTATCATCAGCTAAAGGTTAGGAATGAAGACGTGCCAAAGACAGCATTCAGGACTCGTTATGGTCATTACGAGTTTCTGGTGATGTCATTTGGGTTGACTAATGCACCAGCTGCATTTATAGATATGATGAACAGAGTGTTCAAACAATATTTGGACAAGTTCGTCGTGGTGTTTATCGATGATATTCTAGTCTATTCTAAGACGCCATAAGATCATGCTGAACACCTAAGGATAGTGTTGGAAACACTAAGGAAGGAGAAGTTATATGCAAAGTTCACTAAGTGTGAATTTTGGCTAGAGAGGGTACAATTTTTAGGACATGTCATTGACCATGTGGGAATTTTAGTAGATCCATCAAAAGTGGAAGCCGTGATGAATTGGGAACAACTGAAAACGTCGACTGAGATGCGGAGTTTCCTAGGTTTAGCAAGTTACTATCGGAGATTCATCTAAGATTTTTCAAAGATAGCTACTCCGTTGACTAATTTGACAAGGAAGACAGTGAAATATGAGTGGACTGAGAAATGCGAGGACAGTTTTCAAGAACTGAAGAAGAGAATGAGTAAAGCGCCTATTTTGTCATTACCCGATGACATAGGAAATTTCGTAATTTATAGCGATGCTTCGCATAGAGGACTTGGTTGCGTGCTCATGCAGCATGGCAAAGTCATTGCGTATGCATCTAGGCAGTTGAAGGATTATGAGAAAGTTTACCCTACTCATGATCTGGAACTGGTCGCTGTAGTTTTTGCCTTAAAGATATGGCGACATTATCTTTACGGGCAAAAATATGAGATATACACGGACCACATGAGTCTAAAATATACCTTCACACAGAAGGAGTTGAATATGAGACAGAGGAGATGGATGGAGTTGATAAAGGATTACAACTGTGAAATCCTGTATCATCCTGGAAAAGCCAATGTAGTGGCCGACGCCTTAAGTAGAAAGGGTCGGGAAAAGTTGTCTATGTTAACGGCTCAAACTGAGTTAATAACAGAGATGACTAGAATGGAGTTAGAGGTGGAATTTCCAAGAGAAGCGGGACAGAGACTATTTGCAATGGAGATCCAATCTACCATCGTAGAGAGAGTCAAGGAGGTGCAACTCAAAACTGATGAGTGTGACCAGATGAAGAAGCGGTTAACCCATGAAAAAGATATTAAGTACAGTCTTGATAATGAGGGATTATTAAGATTTGAGCGAAGAATTTGGGTTCCAAATGAGACGAAATTAAAGGAGCAAGCGTTATAAGAGGCTCACAGTTCAAGGTACTCGATTCATCCTGGTAGCACCAAGGTGTATCAAGACCTTCGACAGAGTTTTTGGTGGCCGAACATGAAGAGAGAAATAGCCGAATATGTGAGTAGGTGCTTGACTTGTCAGAAAGTTAAGGCCGAACATCAACGACCAAGTGGTTTGTTACATTCATTAGAGATTTCGGAGTGGAAGTGGGAGCATATCACGATAGAATTTGTGGTGGGACTTTCGACTACTCAGAAGGGGTATGATGCGATTTGGGTAATAGTGGATCGATTGACAAAGTCGGCTCACTTTTTGCCAATTCGGGTCAAATACAACTTAGATCAGTTAGCTAAACTTTATGTTAAGGAAATTATTTCCAGATATGGAGTACCAATTTTGATTGTGTCAGATCGTGATCCACGATTCACGTCGAACTTTTGGAGAAGTCTTCAAGAACAGTTGGGGATGCAGTTAAAATTGAGTACGTCATATCATCCACAAACCGATGGACAGATCGAGAGAATAATTTAGACGTTAGAAGATATGTTGAGACCTTACATCATGGATTTCAAGGGTAGTTGGGATGATCATCTACCATTAGTAGAGTTTGCGTATAATAACAGTTATCATGCAAGCATAGGTATGCCGCCTTACGAAGCTTTGTATGGGAGAAAATGTAGAACACCATTATATTGGGATGAAGTGGGAGAACGCCGAATGCTAGGACCAGAATTGGTGTGGCAAACAGCGAATATTGTGAAGCTAATACGAATACGATTGGTAGTAGCTCAAGACAGACAAAGAAAGTTTACAGATTCATATTGAATAAATAGGGAGTTCGAGGTAGGCTCGTATGTAATACTAAAGGTATCTCCCTAGAAAGGAAAGATACGCTTCAGAAAGAAAGGAAAATTAAGTTCCAGGTTTATAGGACCTTTTGAAATATTAGAAAAGGTGGGAGGGGTAGCTTACGTGGTAGCGTTACCTCCAGACCTAGAACGAATACATAACGTGTTTCACGTATCTGTATTATGACCCTATAAGCCTGATTACAAACACGTAATAGAGTATGAACCGATTCATATCGAGAAGGACTTAACCTATGAGGAGATGCCAATTCAAATCATCGATCGAAAAGAGCAAGTTCTGCGGAACAAAGTTATACCGTCTGTAAAGGTGTTATGAAAGAATCACGATGTCGAAGAAGTAACATGGGAATTAGAAGAAAAGATGAGAAAGAATTACCCTCATTTGTTTGTGTAATTTTTTTTAAGCGAGATTCTGGGGACAGAATCCTTATAAGGGGGAGAGAGTGTAACGCCTCGTAAAATCGAACCTTTTGTAAATACTTTTAATAATGAATAAAATAATATTATTTGTTAGTAAGATGAATGTCGTTCTATAACCTAGAAACGTTGGAACGTCGTAGTATATTAACTACGTGAGAGAATTAAAGTGTTTGAATTTTCAAGACGAAAATAAAAGTTTTTCGAGAAATTTTTCGAAAAATACTATTCATCATTTTTTGCTCGAGAATTATTTTTGAACTTCCGAGAAATACGTAACGTTATAATATCGAGGTGAGATGGATTATGTAATAATAATTCAAGTATGGAAAACGTAATTTTTCGCATGCGGACGTAATTTGAGAACGATAAGAATTAAAGTCTAAATGAAATGAATTTGTGTAATCTTGTAGGAAGCAAGTCCAATAAATATTAAGGGGCAAGCCCAAGATGGAATAATGATTAAGCCCAAAGTGTTTATTAATGTAAAGCCCAAATGGTTGTTAATGAAAAGTCCAAGTAAATTGTTATTATAAGCCAAAGTTAAGATAAGTAATTAAATCCAAGCCCAATTAATGATCCATGGGTAAAGCTAGATCCATGGGGCAACCCATGGGTGAACTTGGAGAGCAAGACCTTTATGTGATGACCAAGTATATGATGTAGGGAGCAAGTTTACTTAGTGTGCAAGTAGTGAATAGTAAGGTGGTTAGTGAGGAGGTGGGATGTCTTAATGACCAAAGTGCCCTAAGCTTGGAAAGTCTATAAATACCAAGCCTTTGAATTCATTTGTTGTTTGTTAGTTCATCCAACATAAAAAGCAACTTATTTGTTAGAGAAGATAAGCACTTAGAAGTCCAATTTTCTATTATTAGATTTTCCAAAGAAGAAGGAGTTAGTCTTCAAAGGTAATGATCTTATATTTCCATCTCTCTCATAGTAGGGTGATAAGAAAAGTGTAATTTAATGAACTTGGATGCTAAGAACACATGAGAAGTGGATAAACAATGGACTTAAGCTAATTAAGTCGTAAATAAGTAACTTAAACTTAAATAAGTTATGAACTTATGAAGAATAAGCCATGACCTAATTTAATGATAAGTTGTTGTATCATGTAAGTTGAGATGTCTAGATAATTTAATGAATTCATTTGGAATGTTGAACCAATCCCAAGTAATGAAGTTTGTCGGAATTCACACGATTGGACGATAATCGTCGAATTCGTTAAATTCTGAGAATAAAAGTAGGATTTTGTGTTTGAACTCAGAAACGTTAGTTTTCGATGGAGACAAGTCGTATTTGGCATTATAGAGTTGCAGACTCGAAAATGGCCGGATTTCGACTTAGAACGAAGAAATGAGCGTTGAACATTCACGAACGTTTATCGTTTTCGTTAAAAATAGACTAATAGGTGATTTTTTAGTTAACGTAGTCAAATAGATAAAATTCTTGCATGAATACGTAGAGTATGTGATTTATGAGCTGTAGGCTCTTGAACGAGCCAATTCAGACTTATAACGAAGAAGTTATGCGTCCGGGAATTTCGCAAAGTTGAAAATTTGTTAAAGCTATCTGAAGGCTTATTGATGGCGCTGCAGCGCCGGGCACAAGGTCATAACCTTCTGTAGTTTCACGCCGCGGTGCGACTGTTAGCCCATAAACTCACACTACATCGCCGTGTCTGGTCCTTAGCCACTGCAGAGTGGCGCCACCACGCGGCATAAAGAAGAAAAGGCCGCGCCGCAGCGCCAGCCCTAGGGTTTCGGCAGAGAAGAAAGTTTATAAGTATAACATGAATGATAACTCATTAGTAATGAACTAAGGAACTTAATGAAGCATTGTAAGGTATTGTTAAACCATAATTTTGTTGCCTAAAGGTTGAAGATAAGTAATCAAACATGAACATAATGTGAAGGTAAGATAGATTTAACGAAAAGCCAGAACCAATAATGACAAATCTAAGTTATAATTAGATTGAGAAGAAGAGTAAGATTCATTAGGAACCATGTATGTTCATTCATGTCCTAATGTGTTATGTGACGTTATTATTTATTATAGAGACTTAAGGACTTAAACGAGAACGTGTTATAACTGTAGCAGATACTGAAGGCAAGTACTCTAACCTTTGTTCCAGTTCAATCTGGACAAGCTTTGTGATTCATGTATTCTTACGCATGAGTTAATGTCTGATGAAGTCAAAAGCCAATTCATTCGGCTAGACTTATGCTATGTTAGATTTCTTATAATCTATCAAATATTGACAAGAATTTACCAAACTAATATTGTTGTGGTTTTCAAAAGGGGACTGAGTATGCTAAATTGTTTTGTCATCGAACGACAGGCACGTGAGGTTGCCACAACTTAAACGTATACACGTTTAATGAATGTAGACTTGATCAACATAGAGTACTATATGCTGATCACCTAGACGTGCTCGTAAGTAATGTCAGATGAGTCCTTAATTGAAATTCCACTTAACTCTATCTTACTCTTAACAACTTACCCTTAACTTGCTCAATACGAATTCCTCGTATCACATTATCTATAACTCCTCGTGAGTTTATCTCGTACTATATCATAGTACATTATCTTCATAGCATCAAGCTATAATTATTCAAACATTACAGACCATCTTTCTTTTATAACTTAAACAGACCACGTCGTGATCTTATTCTATAATCATCTCCCTTAAAAGTCTTTTCTTAACTCGTGATCATTTTGTTTGACGATCTTCTTTCTTTCTTTTTTCATCATTTACGATTTCATTTATGCTTTTAATCTTACAGACTTTGTCTATTCATCATTATTCGTTATCTTGGCTATTGGAGTTAGTAAACTCCCATTTCTTATCTTTATATCTCTTCAAGATTCTTCTCTGAATTTTTTTGTTTATATAACAATTCTTCCTTTAAGAATTTCTAACTTCATTTACATTGCTCAATATTTCATTCAAGTTCCACATTTTCATCATACGTATCCATTTCTATACTTGGTACACATCGAGTCTCTAATAGTTTTAATATGGTACACTGAGTTGTTTCCCACAAACAACCAACAAACTAGGTTATGAGTTGCTAGTTCGTATATACCTCCGCTCTATGAAGGAATCGTTTAGCCCAGATACCATACATCAACAATTAAAGAGTACGAATGTACCATACTTAAATATAACCTTTTATTCTTAACTTTACATCTTTATTATTGGAGTTGGGTAACCCCACATTCATATTCCTTATAACTCTACGAGATTCTTCTTGAATCCTCTCACACATGTTTTAATCCCTTCTTTATAAATTTCTTAAATTACTTCTTATTGTTCAACCTCTATCTGAGCTTATTCTTTCATTATCTTCACCTCTCTTCTCTATGGTTATAGCCTAAGGTACTCCTACCTAAGATTTATAACCTACAGTTTTGATACCAACTGTAACGACCCCAAAATTCATGCAATTCAATTATCGACTTCGGTCGTTAATAACATGTCTAACTTCTGATTTTACATTATTATTCGATGTTAAACTTAATAAAATGAGGAATAATTTAAACTTTTATGTCTTCTTACTTTAATTCCCTGAATCAAAACCTTTATCATATACACATCTCTGAATCAAGTTATTTTATGATTCACTTCATCAAAGTTATTATATATAATCTTACATTTTAATCTGATAACCTTTACACATCAGATAACTCAAACTTGATAGTTTATCATTATATAATTATTGTAACTTATCAAGTACATTTCTCAAACCTTATATCTTTACCTACCCTTAAACCATACTTAGCTTATTACTCACCTTATCAGAGTTACTAAATAAAACTTACATCCAGGTTCAATACTCTTTCATACAACAAACAAAACTTAAACTTTATAACTCATCATCTGTTAAACATCATACATTATTCGGAACCCTAAACATGGTTCAAATAATAATAATTCAGCCAAAGTGTATAATTCTTCAAGTATCACATTTGATTCATGTCTTCAAGTAGCACATAACTTTACCTTGAATCTTAAACCTGCAAAAGTGGTTATTTGCAAGGTTGAGCTTGACAGCTCAGCAAAATCTAACAGTTTTCATGCATCACGTAGCACATAATAACATGCTCAACATATATCTCATAAAGTTTGGACTAACATAACATACATGCTACAGTTCATATAACAGGTATAAAGACTGAGTTCCTTACTCAATCAACATGTTTTACTCAATCAACGTAGTCATAAATTGACTTTAACATTTCATACTTTCAATATATATATAACACATCATGCTCTTTGCAATAAAGATTTAAAACAGTTAATCATCAAGTTCACATAGATAATAGGAACTGAAAGACTTATCTTGATCGTTGTTTACCAATAACAGTTTAACAGCTTACAGATATCTGCACTTCACGTGCCCTACATAATTATATAATCATTCACATTAACTATTAGTCACATAGCAACGCATAGTAGTTGTAATGTAAACTTTACTCTATATTTGATAACCCTTCTTATTAATTAATACACAATATTCAATTTGATTGTGTTAACTTTTGACTTACATCTCACTGTATTACTTCTTAGGTCGTACTCGAAGTTCATTCAAGTGTTTAAGTCTTGCTAGGAATCATTATTGGTTTTAATATTCATTTCATTTGACTTAAAACACTTTGTACGTTCATTAACATTTGTTACGGCGTTTCGACGTTCATTCGTCACACCCCCGATTTGTCTATCTTGTGTATGCTTAGTATGCTTATAAAACTTATCTAATACATCATTTATTAAAGTTAAGTATACTTATATTTACTAACATTCATATTTTATAACATAGAACAACATCTTTTATCGTTAGAAGCACTACACTTGCATACGTGCAGGCCTGACGCCCTCCAATTGTCCCTGAAAACACAACAGTCCTAAAGATGATAATTTTTTTCCTTGTTCTCAACCTCAAATTTAAAAACTTAAGGACTAAAAGTTATAGGTCTACTCGTCCTCGTTCCAGATCATCTTGAATCGCATCAATCGGAGTTTGTATGAAAAAGTTATGGGCGTTTTACCAAAATATGTCAAAGAAGTCACACTTGACACACTATGGGCGTGGCCGCGCCCAAATCCTTCACACTCCAGCGCGCCCGCACCAGTTAGCAGTGCCCAGTGGCGCGCCCACGCTCCTGGGTAGTGCGGCCACACTGGGCTTGTAACGACCCCAAAATCTATACAATTTAAATCCCGACTTCGGTCGTTAACCATACATTCAACCTCTAAATAATACATCATTATTCGATGTTAAACTTAATCATGCTGAGGGTCACAAGACCACGAACTATGTCCACAGTTACAAGTAATCTTTTAACTTCAACTTTAACAGTCATAAGACTATAAGGACCCCCGTACTTAGGGTGTTAAGCCCTTCGTACGATGTATTGTGCACAAACATTTAAACGCTATGCATATGTCCATAGTTATAAGTAATCTTTCAACTTAAACTTTAACAGTCATAAGACTATAGGGACTCCTCGTACTTAGGGTGATCAGCCCTTCGTACAGTGTATTGTGCACAAACATCTCAACGCCTCCGCGTAATCCCCTATAAAAGGGTTGTTCATCTCAACTTTTCAACATCTGAATCCGCACCAAAATAATTTGGTTTGGCATAACCTCTCAAGAAACTCTTGAATTTCATGAACATCTTTCAATATTTGTCTAGCTGAATCAAATAGCATAGACCTCTACAATAACTCGGACATTAACCGAAATATACATATACATACATACATATGTATTCTTATATCTTAAAGAAATCTCAAAAATCTTTTTATGACGTCATGATACCGCACTGTATTTACAGTCCGTTGAGGATTTCGTCATTTGGTGACTTTATCATACTACATCATACCATAGTGGGCTATCGATCCTTAGATCACATCCAACACTAGGTAATACTGCATTGATGACTCCATCATTTTTATCATCTTTGCACCAGGTTACATGATGCATTAATGATATAAAATACATTTTGATATATTGTAAATCATTTTTGTCTAGCCGAAGTAATTAGCATAGACATACGAATAATAGTATTGTTGTTAAAACTCATTGGTTCCATCATTTGATCCAATGTTTTTCAAGAAAATAAAAGTGTAAACATTAGCACGAAGTCAATAAATTTCGAAAGTCTAACATAGCTAGTAGATTTAGAATACCTATGCTTCCACCATTAACTTCACTTTCTATAATGATCCAATGCTTAATAGGTCTATCTATTCCTATCATCCTCAATACTCCATTCACACTTAATTATACCCTAGTTCATCAAACTTACCACACGTTATGAGTTCAGGAACTTGCCACAATCATATGAGTTTAAGAACTTATCCTAGTCAGACCATAGGCGTCCATTCGCTGAGGGGTTCAAAAACATACCATATAATTATGAGTCACGAACCTACCATAAGTATGAGTTTTAAGAACTCGCACTTAACCTTATAATATTCTCTAACTATACTCTACCTATCTGTTATACACATGAGAAAAGAATCATCTTCTCAACATGCATATAGCAAATAGCGTGACACAAACATTCCAATAATTATCAATGTGATAAACTTAGTGCAAGCACAAAACCCTCGCCCATACAAAGATTTATACAACTCAGCCATCACAGGAGTCCTCAATTGAAATTCCACCTAACTTTATCTTGGTCTTAACTTGCTCTTTGCTCGATACGAGTTTCTCGTATCACATCATCTATAACTCCTCATGAGTTATCTCGTACTATTTCATAGTACACCATCTTCATAGCATTAAACTATAATCATTCAAACATTACAGACCATCTTTCTTTTATAACTTAAACAGATCACGTCGTGACCTTATTCTATAATTATCTCTCTTAAAATTCTTTTGTTAACTCGTGATCGTTTTATTTTACGATCCTCAATCTTTTTTTTCCATCATTTATAACGTTATTCGTTATCTTGGCTATTGGAGTTAGGAAACTCCCATTTCTTATCTTTATATCTCTTCAAGATTCTTCTTTGAATCTTCTTGTTTATAAAACAATTCTTCCTTTAAGAATTTCTAACTTTATTTACATCGCTCAAAATTTCATTCAAGTTCTAAACTCTCATCATACGTGTCCACTTCTACACTTAGTACACATCTAGTCTCTAACAGTTTTAATATGGTACGCTGAGTGGTTTCCCACAAACAACCAACAAACTAGGTTTCGAGTTGCTAGTTCGTATATACCTCCGCTCCAAGAAGGAATCGTTTAGCCCAGATACCATACATCAACTATTAAAGAGTACAATTGTACCACACTTAGACATAACTCTCTATTCATAACTTCTTTATCATTCTCTTTTTATAGACATTGTCTATTTATTATCACCTTACATCCTTATTATTGGAGTTGGGTAACCCCACATTTATATTCCTTATAACTCTGCGAGATTCTTCTTTGAATCTTTTTACGCAAGTTTTAATCCCATATTGTTCAAACTCTATTTGAGCTTATTCATTCTTTATCTTCGTTCTTTATCTTCACCTTTCTTCTCTAAGTTTATAGCCTACGGTACTCCTACCTAAGATTTATAACCTACAGCTTTGATACCAACTGTAACGACCCCAAAATCTATACAATTTAAATCCCGACTTCGGTCGTTAACCATACATTCAACCTCTAAATAATACATCATTATTCGATGTTAAACTTAATAAAATTACGGAATATTTAAAACTTTTATACATTTCCTTCTTTCTTGCCCTGAATCGCAACCTTTACATTACATATCTTTGATTCAATCTTATATCATGAATCGTTACAACAAAATGACTATACATAGTCTTACATCATAACTAAATATCCATATACATTGGATAGCTCAACTTACAATTCAACATGTTACGTTCAAAATATGAAATACATTTCTCATAAAACACAAGTAATCTTAGTGAATATAGATCTCTATAACTCACTTAGCACATATCTTTACCTTAAAATTTGTACCTGCAAAAGTGGTTATTTGCAAGAGTGAGCTCGACAGCCCAGCAAAGTCTAACAGTTTTCATGCATCACATAGCACATAATAACATGCTCGACATACATCTCATTAAAGTAACATGGCATACAAGCTTTTAATTCACATAATAAATATAAAGATTGAGTTCCTTACTCAATCATCATTACTTAGCCAAAATAATGCAGTCATATATTGACTTTAACATTTCATGATTTCAACATGCATAACACATCATGCAATTTAAAACAGTTCATCAAGTCCACGTAGAAAATAGGAACTGAAAGACTTGCCTTGATCGTTGTTTACCAATAATAGCTTAACAGCTTACAGTTATCTGCACTTCACGTGCCCTACACAATTATATAATCATACACATCAACTATTAGTCACATAACAACACATAGCAATTGTAATGTAAACTCTACTCCACATCTCATAATCTTTCCTATTAATAAATACACAATGGTCAATTAGATTGTGTTAACTTTTCGACTTATGACTCACTATATTTCTTCTTAGTCAAACTCGAATTTCAAGTGCTTAAGTCTTGCTAGGACTACTTATTGGTTTTATATTAAACCCATTCCATATCTTATAATATCCATTTCAATGGAATTGAAACACTTTTTAAGTTCATTAACACTTGGCACGACGTTTCGACGTTCAATCGTCACACGCCCGATTTGCCTTTCTTGTGTATGCTTACTATGCTTCTATAACTTATCTAATACATTATTTATTAATGTTAAGCATCACTATATTTACTAAGATTTATATTTTATAACTTAGGACATCATCTTTTATGGTCTGGAGCACTACACATGCATATGTGCATGTCCGACACCCTCCGATTGCCTCCGAAAACACAATAGTCCTAAAGATGACCATTTTTACCTATCCTAATGACCTCAAATTGAAAAACTTAAAGAACGACAGTTGTAGGTCTACTCGTTCTCATTCCAGATCATCTTGAATCACCTCAACCGGAGTTCGTATGAGGAAGTTATGGCCATTTTACTACATGAGGTCAAAACTGTCTAAGTCAGACTTCTGTCCCCGCGCTAGGGCGCGAGGACTAAGCCAACTAGTGGCGCTGGGGCGCGAGATTGGCGCTGGGGCACGAATTTCAGCGCTGGGGTGCCAACTTCTGGCGCTGGGGCGCGAATTTTGGCGCCGGGGCGCGATTTTTGACGCTGGGACTCAAATTTTGGCGCTGGGGCGCCGAAACTTGCAGAACCCAACCACGAAGAACAAAACAACGCTACTGTCTTTATTTTTAACAGCAATTAACCCCAATTAACATGTATAACTTATATAAATTACACATATACACACTACCCAACATGCATATACTAGTTTAAATTACTAAATAATAATCACAGAAAATTAAATTCCTTAAAAATCATATTTTATAACAAGACTCCATGTTTGACATTTGTTAAACACAGTGAACACTATAATCTCTAATAACCACAAATTTGATTACTTTTAAACTACAATTCTCTGTAGTTCATATCCAATTAACATAATCACACTTCAATTTCATAACTTCACAATTAACATATACTAATTTTGATATTTCTACAAACCACTTTCACACGTGAATGTTTACTGTAAAAACTAATTTCTCTTTCTCTATGAACGCTAGCATACTTTTCATATATACATACACGTGCTAATATAACAATTATAGTTACAAATAAACTTAATATCATACAAAGCTATAAGCTATATATATATATATATATATATATATATATATATATATATATATATATATATATATATATATATATATATATATATATATATATATATATATATATATATATCCACAATTCATCTTTTACAATTATTTTACAGAGAACTTTTTGGACTAAGAAAACTAAACTTTAAAATAAAATAAGAGGATTAATATCCTACCTTTGATTTAAGAAGATAATGGTTATCCTTTTGATTATCAAGCCTCTTTTTCCCAATTCCTTTCTTGAAAACCTGTTAGAAATCACTCACTTTCTCTCTAGAGTTTTCTCAAATTTTCTCTGTATTCTTCTTCTTCTCTCCCTTTTCTTCAACTGAGTTTTTCTTTTCTCTTCTAACATACGTGGAATAGTATAACGTATATAGTAATAATATATATTAATGATATAATATAAATATAGATATAACTTATATCAGTTATGTAAGTTTTTGAAAATCAAAAGCCATAAGGCTTGTTTGGCTAACCACGAAAAAAAATAATCAATTAATCCTTATGTCTTGTTTGGTAAAACACAATTAGATTAAAGACTTAATAGGCATTAGGCTTTGTTTGGCAAAATAATTTAAAACTAAAAACTTAATATATTTAAACCTTGTTTGGCAAAATAAATTAAAACTACTTTAATTTATTTTAATAACCACTTATAATATAATTATTTGTCACACTTCTAATTAATTAAGTTTTCATACTTAATTTAATTAATTCTAATAACAATTCATTACATAATATAATTATTTATTCAATCATTATAAATTCTCTAACTTAATTATTAAATTAAATTAGATTACTATTTCAAAATAATTACTTTCCTTAACTCATTAATTATTTTTTAAACAAATAAATAATCAAATCACATCAAATCAAATACTTATTCAACAATAAACACATCAACTAAATATTTATATAATTCAATAAATATTTAAATATTATAATAAAAATCTGGATTGTTACATCATTCCCTCCTTACAAGGATTCTGTCCTCAGAATCACAACTCAAGCCACTCATTCGTTACAATCTTCCCTACTTACAAAGATTCTGTCCCCAGAATCGAAGACATAAATTAAACAAATAACTCAGAGAAATCTTTCATCATTTTATCTAAATATAGATTTTATATTTCCTACTACATTCATTATCTAACAAATTCTATGTTTCATTTCATAACTTTCATTTGAACTCAATTATATTTTGAGTAATATATATCTTTTAACCAATTCATTTCCTTTTCTAAGGATCGTTATCATAAACACTCGGGATATTACATTCACCCTTTCTTCTAAGAATTTCGTCCTCGAAATTTTATTTATTAATTTTTATTCATTCACTCTATTGAAGTAGATTTTACATCACTACTTCATTCATTCATTGGCTTCTATAACCACTTTCTTTCCACAAACATCATTCCACAATTATTAAACTTTTCTATTAAATGTTTAACATTATTCTTTGATAACTCATCTATTTCTCACTTCAAAATCTCTTTTCTCACTTATTCAACATATTCATCATTCAGTGTCGTATTCTACGACTCACTTCTTTCTAAGGAATACTTTCCTTTTTCACTTCCATCTTACAGAATAACAAGAATCTTCCACAATTGTTCAATAATTGGGAAGTAGTATGAATAACTCAGGAATATAAAAGATTCCAAATCATGCTGAGGGTCACAAGACCACGAACTATGTCCACAGTTACAAGTAATCTTTTAACTTCAACTTTAACAGTCATAAGACTATAAGGACCCCCGTACTTAGGGTGTTAAGCCCTTCGTACGATGTATTGTGCACAAACATTTAAACGCTATGCATATGTCCATAGTTATAAGTAATCTTTCAACTTAAACTTTAACAGTCATAAGACTATAGGGACTCCTCGTACTTAGGGTGATCAGCCCTTCGTACAGTGTATTGTGCACAAACATCTCAACGCCTCCGCGTAATCCCCTATAAAAGGGTTGTTCATCTCAACTTTTCAACATCTGAATCCGCACCAAAATAATTTGGTTTGGCATAACCTCTCAAGAAACTCTTGAATTTCATGAACATCTTTCAATATTTGTCTAGCTGAATCAAATAGCATAGACCTCTACAATAACTCGGACATTAACCGAAATATACATATACATACATACATATGTATTCTTATATCTTAAAGAAATCTCAAAAATCTTTTTATGACGTCATGATACCGCACTGTATTTACAGTCCGTTGAGGATTTCGTCATTTGGTGACTTTATCATACTACATCATACCATAGTGGGCTATCGATCCTTAGATCACATCCAACACTAGGTAATACTGCATTGATGACTCCATCATTTTTATCATCTTTGCACCAGGTTACATGATGCATTAATGATATAAAATACATTTTGATATATTGTAAATCATTTTTGTCTAGCCGAAGTAATTAGCATAGACATACGAATAATAGTATTGTTGTTAAAACTCATTGGTTCCATCATTTGATCCAATGTTTTTCAAGAAAATAAAAGTGTAAACATTAGCACGAAGTCAATAAATTTCGAAAGTCTAACATAGCTAGTAGATTTAGAATACCTATGCTTCCACCATTAACTTCACTTTCTATAATGATCCAATGCTTAATAGGTCTATCTATTCCTATCATCCTCAATACTCCATTCACACTTAATTATACCCTAGTTCATCAAACTTACCACACGTTATGAGTTCAGGAACTTGCCACAATCATATGAGTTTAAGAACTTATCCTAGTCAGACCATAGGCGTCCATTCGCTGAGGGGTTCAAAAACATACCATATAATTATGAGTCACGAACCTACCATAAGTATGAGTTTTAAGAACTCGCACTTAACCTTATAATATTCTCTAACTATACTCTACCTATCTGTTATACACATGAGAAAAGAATCATCTTCTCAACATGCATATAGCAAATAGCGCGACACAAACATTCCAATAATTATCAATGTGATAAACTTAGTGCAAGCACAAAACCCTCGCCCATACAAAGATTTATACAACTCAGCCATCACAGGAGTCCTCAATTGAAATTCCACCTAACTTTATCTTGGTCTTAACTTGCTCTTTGCTCGATACGAGTTTCTCGTATCACATCATCTATAACTCCTCATGAGTTATCTCGTACTATTTCATAGTACACCATCTTCATAGCATTAAACTATAATCATTCAAACATTACAGACCATCTTTCTTTTATAACTTAAACAGATCACGTCGTGACCTTATTCTATAATTATCTCTCTTAAAATTCTTTTGTTAACTCGTGATCGTTTTATTTTACGATCCTCAATCTTTTTTTTCCATCATTTATAACGTTATTCGTTATCTTGGCTATTGGAGTTAGGAAACTCCCATTTCTTATCTTTATATCTCTTCAAGATTCTTCTTTGAATCTTCTTGTTTATAAAACAATTCTTCCTTTAAGAATTTCTAACTTTATTTACATCGCTCAAAATTTCATTCAAGTTCTAAACTCTCATCATACGTGTCCACTTCTACACTTAGTACACATCTAGTCTCTAACAGTTTCAATATGGTACGCTGAGTGGTTTCCCACAAACAACCAACAAACTAGGTTTCGAGTTGCTAGTTCGTATATACCTCCGCTCCATGAAGGAATCGTTTAGCCCAGATACCATACATCAACTATTAAAGAGTACAATTGTACCACACTTAGACATAACTCTCTATTCATAACTTCTTTATCATTCTCTTTTTATAGACATTGTCTATTTATTATCACCTTACATCCTTATTATTGGAGTTGGGTAACCCCACATTTATATTCCTTATAACTCTGCGAGATTCTTCTTTGAATCTTTTTACGCAAGTTTTAATCCCATATTGTTCAAACTCTATTTGAGCTTATTCATTCTTTATCTTCGTTCTTTATCTTCACCTTTCTTCTCTAAGTTTATAGCCTACGGTACTCCTACCTAAGGTTTATAACCTACAGCTTTGATACCAACTGTAACGACCCCAAAATCTATACAATTTAAATCCCGACTTCGGTCGTTAACCATACATTCAACCTCTAAATAATACATCATTATTCGATGTTAAACTTAATAAAATTACGGAATATTTAAAACTTTTATACATTTCCTTCTTTCTTGCCCTGAATCGCAACCTTTACATTACATATCTTTGATTCAATCTTATATCATGAATCGTTACAACAAAATGACTATACATAGTCTTACATCATAACTAAATATCCATATACATTGGATAGCTCAACTTATAATTCAACATGTTACGTTCAAAATATGAAATACATTTCTCATAAAACACAAGTAATCTTAGTGAATATAGATCTCTATAACTCACTTAGCACATATCTTTACCTTAAAATTTGTACCTGCAAAAGTGGTTATTTGCAAGAGTGAGCTCGACAGCCCAGCAAAGTCTAACAGTTTTCATGCATCACATAGCACATAATAACATGCTCGACATACATCTCATTAAAGTAACATGGCATACAAGCTTTTAATTCACATAATAAATATAAAGATTGAGTTCCTTACTCAATCATCATTACTTAGCCAAAATAATGCAGTCATATATTGACTTTAACATTTCATGATTTCAACATGCATAACACATCATGCAATTTAAAACAGTTCATCAAGTCCACGTAGAAAATAGGAACTGAAAGACTTGCCTTGATCGTTGTTTACCAATAATAGCTTAACAGCTTACAGTTATCTGCACTTCACGTGCCCTACACAATTATATAATCATACACATCAACTATTAGTCACATAACAACACATAGCAATTGTAATGTAAACTCTACTCCACATCTCATAATCTTTCCTATTAATAAATACACAATGGTCAATTAGATTGTGTTAACTTTTCGACTTATGACTCACTATATTTCTTCTTAGTCAAACTCGAATTTCAAGTGCTTAAGTCTTGCTAGGACTACTTATTGGTTTTATATTAAACCCATTCCATATCTTATAATATCCATTTCAATGGAATTGAAACACTTTTTAAGTTCATTAACACTTGGCACGGCGTTTCGACGTTCAATCGTCACACGCCCGATTTGCCTTTCTTGTGTATGCTTACTATGCTTCTATAACTTATCTAATACATTATTTATTAATGTTAAGCATCACTATATTTACTAAGATTCATATTTTATAACTTAGGACATCATCTTTTATGGTCTGGAGCACTACACATGCATATGTGCATGTCCGACACCCTCCGATTGCCTCCGAAAACACAATAGTCCTAAAGATGACCATTTTTACCTATCCTAATGACCTCAAATTGAAAAACTTAAAGAACGACAGTTGTAGGTCTACTCGTTCTCATTCCAGATCATCTTGAATCACCTCAACCGGAGTTCGTATGAGGAAGTTATGGCCATTTTACTACATGAGGTCAAAACTGTCTAAGTCAGACTTCTGTCCCCACGCTAGGGCGCGAGGACTAAGCCAACTAGTGGCGCTGGGGCGCGAGATTGGCGCTGGGGCACGAATTTCAGCGCTGGGGTGCCAACTTCTGGCGCTGGGGCGCGAATTTTGGCGCCGGGGCGCGATTTTTGACGCTGGGACTCAAATTTTGGCGCTGGGGCGCCGAAACTTGCAGAACCCAACCACGAAGAACAAAACAACGCTACTGTCTTTATTTTTAACAGCAATTAACCCCAATTAACATGTATAACTTATATAAATTACACATATACACACTACCCAACATGCATATACTAGTTTAAATTACTAAATAATAATCACAGAAAATTAAATTCCTTGAAAATCATATTTTATAACAAGACTCCATGTTTGACATTTGTTAAACACAGTGAACACTATAATCTCTAATAACCACAAATTTGATTACTTTTAAACTACAATTCTCTGTAGTTCATATCCAATTAACATAATCACACTTCAATTTCATAACTTCACAATTAACATATACTAATTTTGATATTTCTACAAACCACTTTCACACGTGAATGTTTACTGTAAAAACTAATTTCTCTTTCTCTATGAACGCTAGCATACTTTTCATATATACATACATGTGCTAATATAACAATTATAGTTACAAATAAACTTAATATCATACAAAGCTATAAGCTATATATATATATATATATATATATATATATATATATATATATATATATATATATATATATATCCACAATTCATCTTTTACAATTATTTTACAGAGAACTTTTTGGACTAAGAAAACTAAACTTTAAAATAAAATAAGAGGATTAATATCCTACCTTTGATTTAAGAAGATAATGGTTATCCTTTTGATTATCAAGTCTCTTTTTCCCAATTCCTTTCTTAAAAATCTGTTAGAAATCACTCACTTTCTCTCTAGAGTTTTCTCAAATTTTCTCTGTATTCTTCTTCTTCTCTCCCTTTTCTTCAACTGAGTTTTTCTTTTCTCTTCTAACATACGTGGAATAGTATAACGTATATAGTAATAATATATATTAATGATATAATATAAATATAGATATAACTTATATCAGTTATGTAAGTTTTTGAAAATCAAAAGCCATAAGGCTTGTTTGGCTAACCACTAAAAAAAATAATCAATTAATCCTTATGTCTTGTTTGGTAAAACACAATTAGATTAAAGACTTAATAGGCATTAGGCTTTGTTTGGCAAAATAATTTAAAACTAAAGGCTTAATATATTTAAGCCTTGTTTGGCAAAATAAATTAAAACTACTTTAATTTATTTTAATAACCACTTATAATATAATTATTCGTCACACTTCTAATTAATTAAGTTTTCATACTTAATTTAATTAATTCTAATAACAATTCATTACATAATATAATTATTTATTTAATCATTATAAATTCTCTAACTTAATTATTAAATTAAATTAGATTACTATTTCAAAATAATTACTTTTCTTAACTCATTAATTATTTTTAAACAAATAAATAATCAAATCACATCAAATCAAATACTTATTCAACAATAAACACATCCACTAAATATTTATATAATTCAATAAATATTTAAATATTATAATAAAAATCTGGATTGTTACAGGGCTTCGCCCTGATTACAGTTTTTGCGATATTTTTACTTCAAATCTTCATAACTTCTGCATTTTAAGTCAGAATTAGTTGGTTTTCGATTCTATGAACTCATGAAACACTAAACTACTCATCTACAGAATAATTTTAACATTTCAAAAACTTTAACAAATCAATTTAAGGGTTCCAATTCCCTGTTCATGCAATACTTTCATGTTTTAAACATATTTAGCGAATTTATTCGCTACGAATTCGTTTTACATCCATTTTGACTCATTTAACTTGGGTTGTTTTCGTTTTTCATTATACTAACAACATCTATAACCAATTTCAAATTATATACATGATCTAACCATCAATTTATGCCTTTAAAAAACCAAAATACATATACTAAGTTATAAACCAAATTTCTTCTTCTAACACTTGTTTCCATGAATTTGATTACATGAAAATCTGTTATAGATTACATATAACAAATTATACATACTAATTAACATATATGATCAATGTCTTAACAATCTAACCATAGAAATCCAACTTTTCAAAGAAAACTCAAGTATAATACTAAAAACTCAAAGCTAGATTATTACCTTTGATTAGATATAAAATTTGGAATAATCTTCTTATTTCTTCCTTCCATAATTCTCACAAAGAACCTTCTCTCAATTTATAAAGAACTTCTTCTCTTTCTCTCTTCTTCTCTTCTTCTCTTCTTTGTTCTTCCTCCCCTCTATTCTCAGGCTTAGGCCAAAACTCCTTACGTAAAAAAAATAGATGCAAGAAATAAAATAAAACTTATTAAACTATCATAATAATAAATATACTAATTATGTATCAGTTATAAAAAGATTTATTATATATATATATATATATATATATATATATATATATATATATATATATATATATTTATTTATTTATTTATTTATTTATTTCAAAAGTCATAAGGCTTTGTTTGGCAAAACACTTTTTAAAATAAAGACTTAATATCTTTAAGCCTTGTTTGGGTAAATCCATTTAAAACTACTTTAATTTACTTCAATAAATCATTTATACTATAGTTTATTGTCCCACATTATTTACTTGGATTTCCATATCCAACCTTAATTAAATAAACAAAACTAATTACCACAAAATTATAATTTTCATTATAATTTTACTTAATAACTTAACATATCACTTTAATTACTAAATTAAATTAAAATAACATTCTAGCAAACTATATAATCCTTAACAACTCTCTAATTTAGTTATTAAGTTAAATTAGAGTATTATCTCATAAATTTAATTCATCACTCATTTATCTTAATTAAGTTAATTTCCATAACTCATGAATTATTTACTTACTAATAAATAATCCAACAAATATCTACTAAATAACAAACACATTAATTTCCTTTTCTAAGGATGGTTATCATATACTTAACTCATAAACATTCGGGATATTACATTCACCCATTCTTCTAAGAATTTCATCCTCAAAATTTTTATTTATTAATCTTCATTCATTCAATCTATCAAAATAGATTTTACGTTAATACTTTATTCATTCATTGGGTTCTATAACCACTTTCTTTCCACAAATATCTTTATACAATTATTAACTTTTCTATTAAAAGTTTTATATTATTCTTTGATAACTCATCTCCTTCTCATTTCAAAATTTCTTTTCTCACTTATTCAATATATTCATCATCCAGTGTCGCATTCTACGACTTACTTCTTTCTAAGGAATATCATCCTTACCACATTCGGCTTTTAGAATAGCAAGAATCTTCCACAATTGCTCAATATTTGGGAAGCAAAAAGAATAACTCAGGAATTTAAAAAATTCTAAATCATGCTGAGGGGTCACGAGACCTTGAACTACGTACACAGTTATAAGTATTTCTTTAAACTTAAACCTTAACAGTCATTAAACTGTAGGGACTCCCGTACTTAGGGTGTTAAACCCTCCGTACGACGTATTGTGCACTCTATCCAAGGTTATAAGTACTCTTTCAACTTAAACCTTAACAGTCATTAGACTGTAGGGACTCCCGTACTTAGGGTGATCAGCCCTTCGTACGATGCATTGGGCACAAACATCTAAACGCTTCTGCGTACTCCCATATAAAAGGGTTGTTCATATCAGCTTTTCAACATCTGAATTCGTATCAAAGCAATTTGGTTTGGCATAACTTCTCAAGAAATACTTGAATTTCATGAACATCTTTCAATAATCGTCTAGCTGAATCAAATAGCATAGACTTCTACAACAATTCGGACATCAATCGAAATATACATATATATATATATATATATATATTCTCATATCTCAAAGAAATCTCAAAAATCCTTTTATGGAGTCATGATTATGACGTTGCCATACTACATCTTACCGTAGTGGGCTGACGATCATATTATCACATCCAACACCAGGTTCCATTGCATTGATGACTCCATCGTTTATCATATCACCCGACACATATAGTTGAAATATATTTTGAACATCATAGATACGCGAATAATAACACTATTTTAAAAATTCTTTGGTTCACTAGTGTGATCCAACATTTTTTAAAAATCAAAAGTATAAACGTCGACACGAAATTAATAAATCTCGAAAGTCTAGCATAGCTAGTCGATTTAGAATATCCAGGTATCCATCAACTTCAATCTTTACTTCATTACTTCATTATTTAACCATTATATTAATCTTTAACTTCATCAATGCTCTCTATAGTATAACCGTTTTCTACCCAATATAGTTCATCAGACTTACCACACTTTGGAAATCTAGGAACTTGCCACAATAATATGAGTTTAAGAACTTATCCTAGTCAGACCATACGCGTCCATTCACTGAGGGGTTCAAAACATACGATATTATTATGAGTCACGAACTTACCATATGCGTTAGTTTTAAGAACTGTACCTAATCTTAATATCATCTAACCTATTCTTAAAAGCCTCTAACTATCAAATATACACATGAGAAAAGAATCACCTTTCCACCACATATACATTGATAGCCCAACACCGACATTCCAATGATTATCAATGTGATAAACTGAGAGCAAGTACAAAAACCTTGCCCATACAAAGATTTGTACAACTCAGCCATCACATGAGTCCTCAATTGAAATCCCACCTAACTCTATCTTACTCTTAACAACTACCCTTAACTTGCTCAATACGAATTCCTCGTATCACATTATCTATAACTCCTCGTGAGTTTATCTCGTACTATATCATAGTACATTATCATCATAGCATCAAGCTAAAATTATTCAAACATTACAAACCGTCTTTCTTTTATAACTTAAACAGACCACGTCGTGATCTTATTCTACAATCATCTCCCTTAAAAGTCTTTTCTTAACTCGTGATCGTTTTGTTTTACGATCCTCTTTCTTTCCTTTTTCATCATTTATGATTTCATTTATGCTTTAAATCTTACAGACTTTGTCTATTCATCATTATTCGTTATCTTGGCTATTGGAGTTAGTCAACTCCCAATTCTTATCTTTATATCTCTTCAAGATTCTTCTATTAATTTTTTAGTTTATATAACAATTCTTCCTTTAAGAATTTCTAACTTCATTTACATTGCTCAACATTTCATTCAAGTTCCACATTTTCATCATACGTATCCATTTTTATACTTGGTACACATCGAGTCTCTAATAGTTTCAATATGGTAAACTGAGTGGTTTCTCACAAACAACCAACAAACTAGGTTTTGAGTTGCTAGTTCGTATATACCTCCGCTCTATGAAGGAATCGTTTAGCCCAGATACCATACATCAACTATTAAAGAGTACAATTGTACCATACTTAAATATAACCTTTTATTATTAACTTTACATCCTTAATATTGGAGTTGGATAACCCCACATTCATATTCCTTATAACTCTGCGAGATTCTTCTTGAATCCTCTCACACATGTTTTAATCCCTTCTTTATAAATTTCTTAAATTACTTCTTATTGTTCAACTTCTATCTGAGATTATTCTTTCATTATCTTCACCTTTCTTCTCTAAGGTTATAGCCTAAGGTACTCCTACCTAAGGTTTATAACCTAAAGCTTTGATACCAACTGTAACAACCCCAAAATTTATGCAATTCAATTATCGACTTCAGTCGTTAATAACATGTCTAACTTCTAATTTTACATCATTATTCGATGTTAAACTTAATAAAATGCGGAATAATTTAAACTTTTATGTCTTCTTACTTTAATTCCCTGAATCAAAACCTTTATCATATACACATCTTTGAATCAAGTTATTTTATGATTCACTTCATCAAAGTTATTATATATAATCTAACATTTTAATCTGATAACCTTTACATATCAGATAACTCAAACTTGATAGTTTATCATTACATAATTATTGTAACTTATCAAGTACATTTCTCAAAACATGTATCTTTACCTACCCTTAAACCATACTTAACTTATTACTCACCTTATCAGAGTTAATAAATAAAACTTACATCCAGGTTCAATACCCTTTCATATAATAAACAAAACTTAAACTTTATAACTCAACATCTATTAAACATCATATATTATTCGAAACCCTAAACACGGTTCAAATAATAATAATTCAGCCAAAGTGTGTAAATCTTCAAGTATCACATCTGATTCATGTCTTTCAAGTAGCACATTACTTTACCTTGAATCTTAAACCTGCAAAAGTGGTTATTTGCAAGGTTGAGCTCGACAGCCCAGCAAAATGTAAAAGTTTTCATGCATCACGTAACACATAATAACATGCTCAACATATATCTCATAAAGATTGGACTAACATAACATACATGCTACAGTTCATATAACAGGTATAAAGACTGAGTTCCTTACTCAATCAACATGTTTTACTCAATCAACGTAGTCATAAATTGACTTTAACATTGCATACTTTCAATATATATATAACACATCATGCTCTTTGCAATAAAGATTTAAAACAGTTAATCATCAAGTTCACATAGATAATAGGAACTGAAAGACTTGTCTTGATCGTTGTTTACCAATAACAGTTTAACAGCTTACAGATATCTGCACTTCACGTGCCCTACATAATTATATAATCATTCACATTAACTATTAGTCACATAGCAACGCATAGTAGTTGTAATGTAAACTTTACTTTATATCTGATAACCCTTCTTATTAATCAATACACAATATTCAATTTGATTGTGTTAACTTTTGACTTACATCTCACTGTATTACTTCTTAGGTTGTACTCGAAGTTCATTCAAGTGTTTAAGTCTTGCTAGAAATCATTATTGGTTTTAATATTCATTTCATTTGACTTAAAACACTTTTTACGTTCATTAACATTTGTTACGGCGTTTCGACGTTCATTCGTCACACGCCTGATTTATCTATCTTGTGTATGCTTAGTATGCTTATAAAACTTATCTAATACATCATTTATTAAAGTAAAGTATCATTATATTTACTAACATTCATATTTCATAACATAGAAAACCATCTTTTATCGTCAAAAGCACTACACTTGCATACGTGCATGCCCGACGCCCTTCGATTGTCCCTGAAAACACAACAGTCCTAAAGATGATAATTTTTTCCCTGTTCTCGACCTCAAATGAAAAACTTAAAGAATAAAAGTTATAGGTCTACTCGTCCTTGTTCTAGATCATCTTGAATCGCATCAATCGGAGTTTGTATGAAAAAGTTATGGCCGTTTTACCAAAATATGTCAAAGAAGTCACACTTGACACACTATGGGCGTGGCCGCATGTGACACCCCCAAATCCTGGTACTCCATTTCCTCAAGATTTGGTATTCACGTAATCAAAACATTCATTTCTAACTACCCAATTATAATAAAATTGAATAAATAAAACCTGCCCATACAGGATTAAACTTAAATAAATCTCCCAGGTTATCTAACCTTTACAAACATTCATTCATTCATGCGGAATAATTAAAATAACATTCATTACAATCTTTAAACAAGTCTGAAAATAAACTATTCAATCTATAACAGGTCTTCAGCATTGTTTCATCTTTCCTTTCCCTTTACTGGTGCTAGGTACATCACCAGTTTCAACCTTAGCTGTAAGAAAGTTTACAGGCAAGAGTGAACAAACAAAGCCCACTTGAAATAATAATAGATAAATTATTTAACTTTACATCATTTGCCAATATTAGGTTTAATAGAACTGAACAATAAATTCTATTACTTTCTGAAAACTTTAATCAATTACTGAGGGTCTAATGACCACGAATCTTGTCCACAGTTACAAGTAATCTTTCAACCTAAACTTTAACAGTCATAAGACTGTAAGGACTTCATGTACTTAGGGGGATCAACCCTTCGTATAATGTATTGTGTACAACCATTTCAACGCTAAGCGTAAACCTCTATTAAAAGAGTTGTTCATCTCAGTATTTAGAATACAAGTCCGCACCAAAGTAAGTTTGGTTTGGATAAGCTTTCAAGGAAATTTGGAATTTAACGAACATCAACTAAGGAGTAGTTGAATAAGACCAATAACACTATACTATAGAATAATAGTGATTGAATCAATCATAGTAAACTAAAGTCATGCATTAGGAATAATCTAATAGCATACAATTTGAATAACTATAGCATACCTTGCTTGAACAATACTAAGCCAATGTTAATTAGAATTGAATACAAAACATGCATAGCAATTTATTTATGCATGCTAAACAACAAGTGTAATACAAGAATAATTTGTTCAACATCAAACAAAAGTTTAGACAGCTTGCATCATTATAAGGTAATCGAATTGAAAACAATAATTAGTTCAATAAGATAAAGGATTAGAAATCTTGCATCGTCATGAGTAACTAAATACAATGACCTACTCAATAATAGACAATCTCGCTCTACGAAAATGTAGAGGTAGCAACTTGCAACAATTGTAATTAAATTTGAAAACAATAATGTACCAAATGAATTTAAACTCGCACAATGAAATTTTGAGTTAGAGAATTTGCCTTGTTCGTAGGCTAAATCGAATCAATTTGAATCACAATATCCTATATACATATGTCATTGTGACATAGTTAGTCATTAACACATAACTAATACATTCATCGTGTAGGTTAAACAATCACTACTCACGTTCACCAAAGGTCCTACACATATCATATGTATTGACAATACACATTAGTTATACTAACATTAGATTCATATAGCTTACTAACAAAATCGCATCTTTTCATGAACATCACTATTTAGCTTTATTACAACTACTTAAGTGATCATGCCATTGCACTATATACACATTAACAACTTGATACAACATCCTATTACATGTCTAACATGTTATCATTAGGTTATACTAATACACAAAGGATTGCACTTGCATCTGCGCATTCCGACGCCTTCCGATGGCCTCCAAATACACAACAGTCCTAAAGATAGCCGTTTTTACCCATCATAACGATTTCAAATTGAAACACTTAAAGAATAAAAGTTATAGGCCTATTCGTCCTCGTTCCGAATCATCTTGAATCGCATAAATTAGAGTTCGTATGAAAAAGTTATACTCATTTTAGTAAACTACGTCCGGTCAATTTTTTTTTTCAAAATTTTGGCTTGAAAGAACACCTCCCCGCCGGGGCGGGGGTCACTGCTGTGATTATGCGATTTTAGCTCTAGAACACTACGAAAAGCCAAATTAGGCCTCCAAACTCCTTTCTAACAACCATACCAAACTACCCAATGAGTAAATAGGTTTACATAAACATAATCTAATACTTTCTAACGCGTTTCTAGTCATCTAAACAACATAAACATCAAATTTACAACACCCGATTTCAATGTTTTTGGCAAAACTCCATTGTTGACAATTTTTAATGAAAATCAACACTGTGATTTTGTTTTTCAATAAAAACAGAAATTTCAAAACATCATAGTTATGATTATACATACTTTATCAATTTCCATAATCAATTTATCAATTGAACAACTACTTAAACTTTAATTTCTATTGTAAACTAAGCCATGTTCATATATATTCATATAAACTCACTGTAATATGGGTTTCTTCACAAATTACATACATACATGAATTAATTGACTATTCCTATATATAACTTATGAAAAACAATTTTTATAACAAATAATTTAACATACAAAACCATATACCACACACAATTTATCCTTCACAAAATTTTTTTAGAGAATTTTTGGAAGAGAAGACAACTAAAACTTTTGAAAAATAAAAGGGTTTAGATGATACCTTGTATCCTAGAAGATGATAACTTTGTTTAAGAAGATGATAACAAGACTTCTTTTCCCTCAATTCTTGTCACAATTTCTCTAGGATTATCTCAATTTTTCTCTGTATTCTTCTTCTTCTTCTTCTCTTCTCTTCTTCTTTTGAGTCTTTCTCCTAACTCTATTCTAACTTACGTACTAACAAGAAGATATACCGCATACTAATAATAATATATGTATTAAGTATATAATATTAATATATGTATAACTGACATCAGTTATCTAACTTTTTTAAAAATCAAAAGCCCTAAGACTTGTTTGGCTAACATAATAAAAATAACTCATTAACTCTTACACCTTGTTTGGTAAACCTAATTAAAATAAATCAATTAATCCTTATACCTTGATTGGTAAAACACCATTAAATTAAAGACTTAATATGCATTAAAACTTGTTTGGCCAAAACTAAATTAAAGTCCTTTAATTTATTTTAATAACTCCTTTATAGCAAGATTATTAGTCACACTTTATTTAATTAAATAAATAAAATATTAATCCATTAAATTACTTTAATCACATAAATAATTATAATTTCTTTTACAATTATAACTTCATTTAATCAACTAATATTTTAAACTACAATTTCTCATTTAAAATATTATTATTTATTTAAAATCATTATAAGCTCTCTAGCTTATTAAATTAATAATTATTATAAAATCTCATAACAACTAATTTATTTAGCTCCTTAATTAATTACACAACAAATAATTAATTAAATCACATCAATTCAAATTGCCATATAATTAAATAAATATTTAATATTGCCAATAAATATTTAATATTTACTATTTAATTATTTATCTGATTATTTATTCAACAAATAATTAAATACACCACATCACTCAAATTGAACAATTAATTATTCAATCAATAAACCTATCCATTAAATATTTATATAAATCAATAAATATTTATTATAACACTTTAAAATTATAGAATGTTACATCATTCACTCTTTACAAGGATTCTGTCCTCAGAATTACAATTCAAACAAATCATTCGTTATATTTTTTCTTACTTACAAAGATTCTGTCCCCAGAATCGAAGACACGGATTAAACAAATAACTCAGGGTAATCTTTCATCATTTTCTCTTCGAGTTCCCACGTAGCTTCTTCAGCGTTGTGGTTCCTCCATATCACCTTCACAGAAGGTATCACTTTATTCCTGAGCACTTGTTCTTTCCTGTCTACTATCTGGACAGGAACCTCTTCATAAGATAAATCTTTCTCGAACTGCAACGGTTCATACTCGATCACATGCTTGTAGTCGGGTTTATATGGTCGTAACACCGAAATGTGAAAAACATTATGAATGTTTTCCAACTCTGGAGGTAGAGCTACCTCGTAAGCCACTTCTCCCACTCTTCGCAGCACTTCAAATGGTCCAATAAACCTCGGGCTTAGTTTTCCCTTCTTACCGAAACTAATTTTTCCCTTCCAAGGAGAAACTTTTAGGAATACAAAAGTTCCTACGTCAAATGCACGATCTTGTCTGTGTTGATCATCATACTTTTTCTGTCTGTCTTGAGCTGCTACCAACCTTGTTCTGATGAGTTTGATAACTTCAGCAGTTTGTTGTACCAGTTTTGGTCCTAACAGTTGGCGTTCACCGACTTCATCCCAGCACAGTGGAGTTCTGCACCTTCTGCCGTACAATGCTTCGTAAGGTGGCATGCCGATGCTCGCGTGATAACTGTTGTTGTAAGCAAATTCCACCAATGGTAGTTGATCTTCCCAGCTTCCTTTAAAATCTATGACGCATGCTCTCAGCATATCCTCCAATGTCTGAATCGTTCTTTCGCTTTGGCCATCTGTTTGTGGATGATAAGCCGTACTAATTCGTAATTGAGTCCCCATGCATTATTGTAGTCTCTTCCAGAAATTCGATGTAAACCGCAGATCTCTATTAGACACTATTGATACTTGCACCACATGTCTCGAAACAATTTCCTTAATGTACAATCTTGCCAACTAATCAAGACTGAACCTAATCTTTATTGGTAAAAAGTGCGCTGACTTCGTCAGTCTGTCCACTATCACCTAAATCGTATCGCATCCTCTCTGAGTAGTTGGAAGACCCACCACAAAATCCATCGTGATGTGTTCCCACTTCCATTCTGGTATTTCCAACGGTTAAAGTAACCCGCTGGGTCTTTGATGTTCGGCCTTTACTCTCTGACATGTTAAGCACTTCGCTACACATTCTGCGACGTCCCTTTTCATATTTGGCCACCAAAAATGTCGGCGCAAATCTTGATACATTTTCGTGCTCCCTGGATGAATTGAATATTTTGAGCTATGAGCTTCGATCAAAATTTCTTCTTTCAGTTCTGGTGCTGCTGGAACCCAGATCCTTCCCTCAAACCGTAGTAACCCTTCGGTGTCGATCTTGTATTTTACATCACCGCCTTCAATCAAATTCTCTTTGATTTTCGCACACTCTTCGTCTTGTAGTTGGGCACTCTTTACTTTGTCCATTAAAGTTGGACCAGCTTCTATCTGAAATAATTGTTCGTCAGATTCCTTTGGAAATTTGATCTCCAACTCCAGTTTTGTCATTGCTGAAATGAGCTCCTCCTGAGTTGTATTCAGCATCAACTTCTCCCTACCTTTCCTGCTTAAAGCATCAGCTACCACATTCGCTTTGCCCGGATAAAGATCTCACAATCGTAATCTTTTATCAGTTCCATCCACCTTCTCTGACGCAGGTTCAAATCTTTCTGAGTGAAAATATACTTCAGACTTTTGTGGTCTGTGTAGATCTCACATTTCTCTCCATAAAGATAGTGTCTCCATATCTTCAGAGCAAACACAACTGCAGCCAATTCCAAATCATGAGTCAGATACCCTTTCTCATAATCTTTCAATTGTCTTGATGCATACGCAATAACTTTGCCATTCTGCATAAGAACACAACCCAACCCTTTGTGTGAGGCATCACTATACACCACAAAATTTCCTGTATTGTCTGGTAACGTCAACACAGGTGCTACACTTAGTTTCTTCTTCAAATCTTGAAAACTTTCTTCACATTTCTCCGTCCACACGAATTTTACAGCTTTCCTTGTCAAATTTGTTAACGGAGTGGCTATCTTAGAAAAATCTTGAATAAATCTTCTATAATAACCAGCCAATCCCAAGAAACTCCTCACTTCTGTCGGTGTTCTTGGTTGTACCCAATTGATTACAGCTTCCACTTTCGATGGATCCACTGAAATCCCTTCCTTGTCAATAACATGACCCAAAAATTGTACACGATCGAGCCAAAATTTGCATCTAGAGAATTTCGCGTACAGCTTTTCCTTTCTTAGTGTCTCCAATGTCAAACGTAAGTATTCCACGTGTTCTTCTTGAGTTTTGGAATACACTAGAATGTCATCGATGAATACCACTACAAACTTGTCTAAGAATGGTTTAAACACCCTGTTCATCAAATCCATGAACGCAGCAGGTGCATTGGTTAAACCAAAAGACATCACCAGAAACTCGTAATGTCCATACCGAGTTCTGAATGTCGTTCGTGGTATATCCTCCTTCCTCACTTTCAACTGGTGATACCCACTTCTCAAATCAATTTTCGAAAAGTATTTAGCACCCTTCAACTGGTCAAACAAGTCATCTATTCTTGGCAATGGGTATTTATTTTTAATAGTGACTTTGTTTAACTCCCTGTAATCAATGCAAAGACGCATTGACCCGTCCTTCTTCTTTACGAATAAAACTGGCGCTCCCCACGGCGATACACTTGGTTGAATATATTTCTTGTCTAGCAGTTCTTGCAACTGTACTATCAGTTCCTTCATTTCTACCGGAGCCATTCTGTACGGAGCCTTTGATATCGGTGCTGTTCCCGGCACTAAGTCGATCACGAATTCAATTTTTCTGTCCGGCGGAAGTCCTGACAAATCTTCTGGAAACACGTCTTCGAATTCTCTCACTACCGGTATTTCTTCTAATTTCACACCTTTCTTCTGAGTATCGACTGTGTAAGCTAAATAACCCACATAACCTTGACTCAACAACTTCTTGGCCTGCATAGTCGTCAGACATTTCATTTGTCTTGGCGACTTGCTACCATAAAATACTACCTTTGACGGAGTCATAAGGTTTACACACTTCTTTTGGCAGTCAATTACTGCTCCATAATTGAACAACCAATCCATTCCCAAAATTACATCAAATTCCCAAAGTCTAATCGGAAACAAATCTACTAACAAGATATTCCCCTTAATGTTCACCCTACAGTTCTTGTAAACGAACCTAACAGGGATTATTTTCTTATTCGCAATTTCTATGTTCAAAGGAAAATTCAGTTCTTCTCTAGGCAATTCTAACCTCTTAGCAAATTTATCAGATATAAACGAGCAAGTAGCACCCGAATCAAATAATACATATGCATCAATACCATTGATTAGGATAATACCTGACACCACATCCTTTGATTGCACAGCATCTTGCACAGTCATGTTGAAGGTTCTGGCTGTGGGTTTGTTTGATGCTGCAGGTCCTGTAATAGCCCACGTACCTCCATTGTTACCTCTTCCATTGTTTCTGGTTGTCACTCCCTCTTTCTTCTTAGGACATTCACGAGCAAAGTGATCCTTAGATCCGCACGTGAAGCACACATTCTTCCTTGATTGAGTGCAATTTGGGGCGATGTGACCCTCTTGGCCACATTTGTAGCAAACTCGTTTCCCCATCAAACACGCTCCCTTGTGAAACTTTCCACATGTCGCACATGCTTCAAACTTCTTATTCTGCTGGTTACCCTGCTGGTTTCCAGTACCCATACTTCCGTTCCACTTTCTCTTCAAGTTGTTGTTGTTGTTGTTGTTGTTGTTGTTGTTGTTGTTGTTTCCACCGCTACCACCTCCACTCTTCATCTCATTTTCATTCTTCTTCTTCTTTTGTTCCTGGTTGAATTTTGTTACCGCCTCGCCTCCTCCTTCGGCGAGTACTGCTTTCTCCATTACTGCTGCAAATGTCTTCAACTGGAACAGGGAAACCCTACTGTACAGTCAGGGCTTCAGTCCCTGTTCAAACCTCTTCGCCTTGCGTTCGTCTGTGCTAACCTGATCTGGCGCAAACCTCGCCAATTCGTTGAATTTTGCGGCATACTCGGATACCGACATCGTCCCTTGCTTTAGCTCCAGAAACTGTACTTCCAGCTGACTCTTTGAACTCTCTGGGAAATAGGTCTCGAAGAACAACTCCTTAAACCTATCCCAGGTCATCACTCCTGGCCCTTCACGAGTTTTATTGGTCTGCCACCAATAACTAGCTTCTGCTTTCAACATGAAAGTTGCGAAAGCCGTCTTCTGGTCATCCCCTACCCTAGCGACATCGAACACCTTCTCTATCTCCATAATCCAGGTTTGAGCTTCAACTGGATTCATGGACCCACGGAATTTCAGGTGGTCCAACCGCCTTAAACTCCTTAAACGTTGTACCATGGTTTTGAGGTTGATTCTACAACGCTCCTGTCAATAGTGTCACTAGTTGTTGAACGGGATTCGCATCAACATTGTCGTTAGCTTCTTCGGTGGTTCTCTGTCGTGTTGGTTGACGTCTGGGAGGCATTTTCTGTTTAAAATAAAACATCTATTAGACCATTACTCAACTTCTTTAAGTATTTCTAATTAACTTGCCTCTACAAAAGAAATAACCACATAGCACATAACACTTTGAATAAAATAATAACTTTTATTTATTCATAAACTTTTTGAAAACATAACACAATAGCATCTCTGCTAACTACATCCTTTCCTGAACTACAAAAGTTTCAGGACAACACCATTATTATCATATCCCATAGTTACTTAACACTAGGGATTTACACATTATTTAATACATATTACGTGCATTACAGGCACACTTTCTACGATGATCTATTAAGATACTTCTTAGCCCTATCACATTCTTCCTCCATGACTCGAAACATCATTCTTCGATCTAACACAAATGATGGCAGCGTCTCGAACTGAATCGGATATCCCATAACTCGATCTTGAGCTCGATTAATTGCGGTGTCGAATACTTTGACCATTTCTTCCATCTTCATCCTTTTTGCCTGTGAGCTCCTTACTGCTCTTCCAGTTCGTTGATAAGCTTCCTCGTATACATCTTCAGCTCTTGCCCTCTTAGTCGCTTCTTCTCTCAGCCTGCTCTTCAGTTCAGCAACCATCTCGATCAATTGTTCCTTCTCTCCTTCAGTCTGTGTTAGTTTCTCCTCGGCGTTTGTCAATCGTTCATCACGATCCTGGATCTCGCCGTCTTTTTGTGTAATTGTAGTCTGTTGTTCAGCTACTATCTCGTGCAACTCCTCCACTGTATCTTGTAGTTCCACATTAAGGTCGTGCACTTCATCATATACACGGCCAGCTATCAAGTTAAGCGGAATCCTTTCCTCCTCATCCTCGTCATCCTCATCCTCCTGCGGTAACTCAATGGGATTCTCCTCGTCTGTCTCCACATCATCATCCTCATCCTCAACTACTGTGACCAACGAGGCTGACTCCCGTGGAAATAGTTGTTCCCAAACTACCTGAACATCGCGAGGTTTCTCCTCTATAGGCATTTGAGGTCCCTCCTCCCTAGCCTGACTGGACTCTCCAACATTAGTCATCCTGACAATAAAGTTTTAAAGTTTTAATTAATAATCATTACTACTCGACACTCACGAGTACATAAACATAAACACATAAGCACATAAGTGTTTTATTACTTCTTTCTTAAAACTCGATAAGGGTTAACTCCACTATCTTTTCAAAAGGTTACTTCCTAAGGCTTTTCCCCCACCTAAGGTTCATAACCTAAAGCTTTGATAACAACCTGTGACACCACCAAATCCTGGTACTCCATTTCCTCAAGATTTGGTGTTCACGTAATCAAAACATTCATTTCTAACTACCCAATTATAATAAAATTGAATAAATAAAACCTGCCCATACAGGATTAAATTTAAATAAATCTCCCAGGTTATCTAACGTTTACAAACATTCATTCATTCATACGAAATAATTAAAATAATATTCATTACAATCTTTAAACAAGTCTGAAAATAAACTATTCAATCTATTACAGGTCTTCAGCATTGTTTCATCTTTCCTTTCCCTTTACTGGTGCTACGTACATCACTAGTTTCAACCTTAGCTGTAAGAAAGTTTACAGGCAAGAGTGAGCAAACAAAGCCCACTTGAAATAATAATAGATAAATCATTTAACTTTACATCATTTGCCAATATTAGGTTTAATAGAACTGAACAATAAATTCTATTACTTTCTGAAAACTTTAATCAATTACTGAGGGTCTAATGACCACGAATCATGTCCACAGTTATAAGTAATCTTTCAACCTAAACTTTAACAGTCATAAGACTGTAAGGACTTCATGTACTTAGGGGGATCAACCCTTCGTACAATGTATTGTGCACAACCATTTCAACGCTAAGCGTAAACCTCTATTAAAAGAGTTGTTCATCTCAGTATTTAGAATACAAGTCTGCACCAAAGTAAGTTTGGTTTGGATAAGCTTTCAAGGAAATTTGGAATTTAACGAACATCAACTAAGGAGTAGTTGAATAAGACCAATAACACTATACTATAGAATAATAGTGATTGAATCAATCATAGTAAACTAAAGTCATGCATTAGGAATAATCTAATAGCATACAATTTGAATAACTATAGCATACCTTGCTTGAACAATACTAAGCCAAGGTTAATTAGAATTGAATACTAAACATGCATAGCAATTTATTTATGCATGCTAAACAACAAGTGTAATACAAGAATAATTTGTTCAACATCAAATCAAAGTTTAGACAGCTTGCATCATTATAAGGTAATCGAATTGAAAACAATAATTAGTTCTAAAAGATAAAGGATTAGAAATCTTGCATCGTCATGAGTAACTAAATACAATGACCTACTCAATAATAGACAATCTCGCTCTACGAAAATGTAGAGGTAGCAACTTGCAACAATTGTAATTGAATTTGAAAACAATAATGTACCAAATGAATTTAAACTCGCACAATGAAGTTTTGAGTTAGAGAACTTGCCTTGTTCGTAGGCTAAACCGAATCAATTTGAATCACAATATCCTATATACATATGTCATCGTGACATAGTTAGTCATTAACACATAACTAATACATTCATCGTGTAGGTTAAACAATCACTACTCACGTTCAACAAAGGTCCTACACATATCATATGTATTGACAATAAACATTAGTTATACTAACATTAGATTCATATAGCTTACTAACAAAATCGCATCTTTTCATGAACATCACTATTTAGCTTTATTACAACAACTTAAGTGATCATGCCATTGCACTATATACACATTAACAACTTGATACATCATCCTATTACATATCTAACATGTTATCATTAGGTTATACTAATACACAAAGGATTGCACTTGCATCTGCGCATTCCGACGCCTTCCGATGGCCTCCAAATACACAATAGTCCTAAAGATAGCCGTTTTGACCCTTCATAACGATTTCAAATTAAAACATTTAAAGAATAAAAGTTATAGGCCTATTCGTCCTCGTTCCGAATCATCTTGAATCGCATCAATCAGAGTTCGTATAAAAAAGTTATACTCATTTTAGTAAACTACGTCCGGTCAGTTTTTTTTTCAAAATTTTGGCTTGACAGAACACCCCCCCGCCGGGGCGGGGGTTTTTGCACTAGGGAGCCCGCCGGGGCGGGGGTCACTGCTGCGATTATGCGATTTTAGCTCTAGAACACTATGAAAAACCAAATTAGGCCTCCAAACTCCTTTCTAACAACCATACCAAACTACCCAATGAGTAAATAGGTTTACATAAACATAATCTAATACTTTCTAACGCGTTTCTAGTCATCTAAACAACATAAACATCAAATTTACAACACCCGATTTCAATGTTTTTGGCAAAACTCCATTGTTGACAATTTTTAATGAAAATCAACACTGTTATTTTGTTTTTCAATAAAAACAGAAATTTCAAAACATCATAGTTATGATTATACATACTTTATCAATTTCCATAATCAATTTATCAATTGAACAACTACTTAAACCTTAATTTCTATTGTAAACTAAGCCATGTTCATATATATTCATATAAACTCACTGTAATATGGGTTTCTTCACAAATTACATACATACATGAATTAATTGACTATTCCTATATATAACTTATGAAAAACAATTTTTATAACAAATAATTTAACATACAAAACCATATACCACACACAATTTATCCTTCACAAAAATTTTTCAGAAAATTTTTGGAAGAGAAGACAACTAAAACTTTTGAAAAATAAAAGGGTTTAGATGATACCTTGTATCCTAGAAGATGATAACTTTGTTTAAGAAGATGATAACAAGACTTCTTTTCCCTCAATTCTTGTCACAATTTCTCTAGGATTATCTCAATTTTTCTCTGTATTCTTCTTCTTCTTCTTCTCCTCTCTTCTTCTTCTGAGTCTTTCTCCTAACTCTATTCTAACTTACGTACTAACAAAAAGATATAACGCATACTAATAATAATATAGGTATTAAGTATATAATATTAATATATGTATAATTGACATCAGTTATCTAACTTTTTTAAAAATCAAAAGCCCTAAGGCTTGTTTGGCTAACATAATAAAAATAACTCATTAACTCTTACACCTTGTTTGGTAAACCTAATTAAAATAAATCAATTAATCCTTATACCTTGATTGGTAAAACACCATTAAATTAAAGACTTAATATGCATTAAAACTTGTTTGGCCAAAACTAAATTAAAGTCCTTTAATTTATTTTAATAACTCCTTTATAGCAAGGTTATTAGTCACACTTTATTTAATTAAATAAATAAAACATTAATCCATTAAATTACTATAATCACAAAAATAATTATAATTTCTTTTACAATTATAACTTCATTTAATCAACTAATATTTTAAACTACAATTTCTCATTTAAAATATTATTATTTATTTAAAATCATTATAAGCTCTCTAGCTTATTAAATTAATAATTATTATAAAATCTCATAACAACTAATTTATTTAGCTCCTTAATTAATTACACAACAAATAATTAATTAAATCACATCAATTCAAATTGCCATATAATTAAATAAATATTTAATATTGCCAATAAATATTTAATATTTACTATTTAATTATTTATCTGATTATTTATTCAACAAATAATTAAATACACCACATCACTCAAATTGAACAATTAATTATTCAATCAATAAACCTATCCATTAAATATTTATATAAATCAATAAATATTTATTATAACACTTTAAAATTATAGAATGTTACATCATTCCCTCCTTATAAGGATTCTGTCCTCAGAATCACAATTCAAACAAATCATTCGTTACACCGCACCCAAATCCTTCACACTCTAGCGCGCCCACACCAGTTAACAATGCCCAGCAGCGCGCCCATGCTCCTGGACAGCGCGGCCGTGCTCGGCTTCACATAGATTACAGTTTTTACGATGCTTTTACTTCAAATCTTCATAACTTCTTCATTTTAAGTCAGAAATAGTTGGTTTTCGATTCTATAAACTCGTGAAACACTGAACTACTCATCTATAGAATAATTTTAGCATTTTAAAAACTTTAACAAATCAATTTAAGGGTTCCAATTCCCTGTTCATGCTATACTTTCATGTTTTAAACATATTTAGCGAATTCATTCGCTACGAATTCGTTTTACATCCGTTTTGACTCGTTCAACTTGGGTTGTTTTCATTTTTCATCAATCTAACAACATGTATAACCAATTTCAGATTATATACATAATCTAACCATCAATTTATGCCTTAAAAAAACCAAAATACATATACTAAGTAATAGACTAAATTTCTTCTTCTAACATTTGTTTCCATGAATTTGATTACATGAAAACCTGTTATAGATTATATATAACAAATTATACATACTAATTAATATATATGATCAATATCTTAACAATCTAACCATAGAAATTCAACTTTTCAAAGAAAACTCAAGTATAATACTAAAAACTCAAAGCTAGATTATTACCTTTGATTAGATATAAAATTTGGAACAATCTTCTTATTTCTTCCTTCCATAATTCTCACAAAGAACCTTCTCTCAATTTATAAAGAACTTCTTCTCTTTCTCTCTTCTTCGTTCTTCCTCTCCTCTATTCTCAGGCTTAGGCCAAAACTTCTTACGTAAAAAAAAAAAACAGACGCAAGAATAAAAATAAAACGTATAAAACTGTCATAATAATAAATATACTAATTATGTATCAGTTATAAAAATATTATATATATATATATATATATATATATATATATATATATATATATATATTATTTCAAAAGTCACAAGGCTTTGTTTGGCAAAACACTTTTTAAAATAAAGACTTAATATCTTTAAGCCTTGTTTGGGTAAATCCATTTAAAACTACTTTAATTTACTTCAATAAATCATTTATACTATAGTTTATTGTCCCACATTATTTACTTGGATTTCCATATCCAACCTTAATTAAATAAACAAAACTAATTACCACAAAATTATAATTTTCATTATAATTTTACTTAATAACTTAACATATCACTTTAATTACTAAATTAAATTAAAACAACATTCTAGCAAACTATATAATCCTTAACAACTCTCTAATTTAGTTATTAGGTTAAATTAGAGTATTATCTCATAAATTTAATTCATCACTCATTTATCTAAATTAAGTTAATTTCCATAACTCATGAATTATTTACTTACTAATAAATAATTCAACAAATATCTACTAAATAACAAACACGTCAATTAAAAATATTTATTTAATTCAATAAATATTTAAAATTACAAATAAAATTCTGGATTGTTACATCTTTCCCTCCTTACAAGGATTCTGTCCCCAGAATCACAACTCAAACAATTCATTCGTCACATTCTTCCCTCCTTATAAGGATTCCGTCCTCGGAATCACCGAAACCCTACCTTACTTAGGTTTTCATCAAATTTCTTTGTTGAATAACTTCAACACATTACCTTAATATAGGTTTTATATTTTATAACCTTTACTTAGACTCAATTATATTTGAGTATTATTGTGACGAACGAGATTTTGTAATTTTATTTTTAATATTTATTGAATTAAATAAATATTTTTTGATGATTTAATTATTAGATTAAATAATTAATTGATGCAATTGTGGTATATTAATTTAATTATATGTGTTATATTTATTAAATTAATGGAGAGAATTTTATTATTCAAAGTACAAATTTATGTGAGCTTATTGAATTAAATGAAATATTTAATAAGCATAATGTTATGTTAATTAATGTAATAATTAATTAGAAATTTAATAATTTGACATAATTATTAAATAAGAAATTAATTATGTGACTATGTGAATTAATGAGAAATTATCATATTTTATTTAAATTAAAGTAAATATGATATTTGATTATTTTGTAATTGGATGTGACATGAAATAAACTATAGGATAAAAGGATTTATTAAATTAAATGATTTTGAGCCATTTTAGGCTTGCCAAACAAAGCTTTAAGGGAGGTTGAGGGAAGTTAACCCATGATCGGGTTAACTGACCATAACTACATTTGTTTCTTTATTATATACGTACTATTCTTCTTTTAATATCTAAGTTTGGAAAAATAGTCAGAGAGAGTTTGAGAAATTGTCAGAGAAAATTTGAGAGATTGTGAAGGAGATTGAGAGTGAGGGATTGAAAAGCATCTGAGCCTACTAATCTACACTCTTCGCTTTGGGTAAATTCCTCAACCTAATTTTTATTATGTCGTTTAAGTTTTTTTTTTAGAAAATGGCTTCACGTTTTGTAAAAAACTCTGTAAATGGGAAAAGGGTATGATTATGGGTTTGTGTATGTGTGAAGATGTTTTCATATCATATTTTGCTATATATTGTATGTTAACCATAACATCAATTTCATAAAATACGTCGTATATTGTTGCTACAAAATTACAGAGTACAAAATATGGCCATATGGCCTTACGTACCAAATTTGATACGTCTGTCATGGGTTATATCATAAATTTACACTTGTATGTTATTATGCATGTTGATATGAAGAGACCAAACTTTAAATGAATGGATTTGGTATTATAACGAATCCGTAGTGTTGATTTTTAAGTTTTGTGTTCAAAACCTTCAAGAACATCAAGAACAGTGAAATTGCATGTTTTAATTATGTGATTATGTGTTTTAATTGGTTAAAATCACTCTAAAAAGGTTGGATAATGATTATGTACGAATTCTAGTATGTGGGTATGTTTAATTTGATGAATTTAATGATCACGTAATGATAGTTTCGCCTGATTCTGTGTTCTTAGCGAACTGGAAATTCAGAAACTGGAGTTTCGCGCCGCGGTGCCAACTCCATGCCTATTTCCCGCGTCGCAGCGCCACCGCGCCGCAACGCCATGTCTCAAGCTGCAGTGCCACGGCTCCGCAACGCCAAGAACCAGTATAACAGTGGCCCCGCAGCGCCATTTAGCAGAATGGTCCAGAAATGAATTTTTTAAATGCTCAAGTCTAGCAATGTGTTAGTAACTTAATCTAATGAACATAAAAATATGTTAGACATATAATGAGGTGTTAGAATAAATTCTTAACATGTCAATAACACATTTATGTGTGAATTGAATGATTAAATGCATAATTAACTTATTATTTGTGAAGTGTAAATTGTGTGACAATAAGTATGATAAATTGACTAAGTATAGTCATAATTCGAGTTAGACAAAAAGAATGAACTTATGATGACTAGTTACACTATAATTAACTATAGTTGTGAATGGAAATAATATGTAGGATTATATCGAAGAACGTGTATAATTAAAGTGTAATCTACGCGCGAGGTAAGTTTCCTAACCCTACTTGTTATCATTATTCAAGTTTATAAATCCAGTTCAGTTTGTTATATTAAAGATTATTTATCTTTTCAAAGTATGATTTTGTTATACAATACTTGTTCTATTGTATATCTCTTGAGATTGTTATTCAATTTAAATATTATTTATTGTTGAACCTTGTTAGACTAGCGAACCCTTATTGATTCGACTAGTCCATAGTTGATGAACGTTCTAAATTTCAGAACCTTATTGATTTATCCAAACCAAACTTCCTTTGGTGCAGACTCTAATGTCAAACTGAGATGAACAACCCTGTATAGGGATTAATTATGCGTTAGCGTTAAGATATTGTGCACAGTATGGTACTAAGGGCTGATCCCCCTAAGTACGAGAAGAAGAGTGCATAGTCTAATGACTGTTAAAGGTTTCAAGTATAACCCTTGATACCTAGGACATAGTTCAAGGTCTTATGACCCTCAGAATTCTTTTGATTCTTATTATTCATTCTTGATTCAAAAGTTGAGTTTTATTTCAGAAGTCTTTGATTCACTCGCATGTTATTATATTGTTATACTTGTGGGCAATCGTGCTCACTCTTGCGGAATAATAATATTGCAGTTAAGAATGAAAGATCCGACGAGCCTTCTACTAGCAAGGGTAAGGGGAAGACTAACAAGTGATGTAAATGAAGACTTGTTGTTTTATGTGATGTTGAATTTATGTGTTAAGACTTATGTTGATGTTGTGTAAGACTATAAATTGTTTATGTTTTCGCAGTTAAGATTTAAGGTTAGTATGACCTGTGATTGATGTATTTAATTCAGATGATGTAACTCCTTAAGGAGAGGATTGACTTCTATCTACTAATGTTTTCAATTATTATGGGTAGATAGATATATGATATTTGTATAGTGAACACCAAATCATGTGGAAATTTAAGTACCAGATTTGGGGGTGTCACAATTATATATTCATTAACCCATTCATTTCCTTTTCTAAGGATGGTTATCATATACTTAACTCATAAACATTCGGGATATTACATTCACCCATTCTTCTAAGAATTTCATCCTTGAAATTTTTATTTATTAATCTTCATTCATTCAATCTATCAAAATAGATTTTACGTTAATACTTTATTCATTCATTGGGTTCTATAACCACTTTCTTTCTACAAAGATATTTCTACAATTATTAACTTTTCTATTAAAAGTTTTACATTATTCTTTGATAACTCATCTCCTTCTCATTTCAAAATTTCTTTTTTCACTTATTCAATATATTCATCATTCAGTGTCGCATTCTACGACTTACTTCTTTCTAAGGAATATCATCCTTACCGCATTCAGCTTTTAGAATAGCAAGAATCTTCCACAATTGCTCAATATTTGGGAAGCAATATGAATAACTCAAAAATTTAAAAAATTCTAAATCATGCTGAGGGGTCACGAGACCTTGAACTACGTCCACGGTTATAAGTATTTCTTTAAACTTAAACCTTAACAATAATTAAACTGTAGGGACTCCCGTACTTAGGGTGTTAAACCCTCCGTACGACGTATTGTGCACTCTGTCCATTGTTATAAGTTCTCTTTCAACTTAAACCTTAACAATCTTTAAACTGTAGGGACTCCCGTACTTAGGGTGATCAGCCCTTCGTACCATGTATTGTGCGCAAACATCTAAACGCTTCTGCGTACTCCCCTATGAAAAGGTTGTTCATATCAACTTTTTAACATCTGAATATGCACTAAAGCAATTTGGTTTGGCATAACTTCTCAAGAAACGCTTGAATTTCATGAACATCTTTCAATAATCGTCTAGCTGAATCAAATAACATAGACTTCTACAACAATTCAGACATCAATTGAAATATACATTTACATATATATATATATATATATATATATATATATATATATATATATATATATTCTCATATCTCAAAGAAATCTCAAAAATCCTTTTATGGAGTCATGATTATAACACTGTCATACTACATCTCACCATAGTGGGCTGACGATTATATGATCACATCCAACACCAGGTTCCATTGCATTGATGACTCCATCGTTTATCATATCACCCGATACATATAGTTAAAATATATTTTGAAAATTTAAAAAAATCATTTTTTTATCTAGCCGAAACAACAACATAGATACGCGAATAATAACACTGTTTTAAAAATTCTTTGGTTCACTAGTGTGATCCAACATTTTTCAAAAATTAAAAGTATAACCATCGGCACTAAATCAATAAATCTCGAAAGTCTAGCATAGCTAGTAGATTTAGAATATCCAGGTATCCATCAACTTCAATCTTTACTTCATTACTTCATTACTTAACCATTCTATCAATCTTCAACTTCATCAATGCTCTCTATACTATAACCATTTTCTACCTAATATAGTTCATCAAACTTACCACAATTTGAAAATCCAGGAACTTGCCATAATAATATGAGTTTAAGAACTTATCCTAGTCAGACCATAGGGGTCCATTCGCTGAGGGGTTCAAAACATACTATATTATTATGAGTCATGAACTTACCATATGCGTTAGTTTTAAGAACCGTACCAAATCTTAATATCATCTAACTTATTCTTAAAAGCCTCTAACTATCAAATATACACATGAGAAAAGAATCACCTTTGCAACACATATACATTGATAGCCCAACACCGACATTGTAATGATTATCAATGTGATAAACTGAGAGCAAGTATAAAACCCTCGCCCAGACAAAGATTTGTACAACTAAGCCATCACATGAGTCCTCAATTAAAATCCCACCTAACTCTATCTTACTCTTAACAACTTACCCTTAACTTGCTCAATACGAATTCCTCGTATCACAATATCTATAACTCCTCATGAGTTTATCTCGTACTATATCATAGCACATTATCTTCATAGTATCAAGCTATAATTATTCAAACATTACAAACCGTCTTTCTTTTATAACTTAAACAGACCACGTCGTGATCTTATTCTATAATCATCTCCCTTAAAAGTCTTTTCTTAACTCGTCATCGTTTTGTTTTACGATCTTCTTTCTTTCCTTTTTCATCATTTACGATTTCATTTATGCTTTTAATCTTACAGACTTTGTCTATTCATCATTATTCGTTATCTTGGCTATTGGAGTTTGTCAACTCCCATTTTTGTTCTTTATATATCTTCAATATTCTTCTCTGAATTTTTTTGTTTATATAACAATTCTTCCTTTAAGAATTTCTAACTTCATTTACATTGCTCAACATTTCATTCAAGTTCCACATTTTCATCATACGTATCCATTTCTATACTTGGTACACATCGAGTCTCTAATAGTTTCAATATGGTACACTGAGTGGTTTCCCACAAACAACCAACAAACTAGGTTCCGAGTTACTAGTTCGTATATACCTCCGCTCTATGAATGAATCGTTTAGCCCAGATACCATACATCAACTATTAAAGAGTACGATTGTACCATACTTAAATATAACCTTTTATTCTTTACTTTACATCCTTATTATTGGAGTTGGGTAACCTCACATTCATATTCCTTATAACTCTGTGAGATTCTTCTTGAATCCCCCCACACATGTTTTAATCTCTTCTTTATAAATTTCTTAAATTACTTCTTATTATTCAACCTCTATCTGAGCTTATTATTTCATTATCTTTACCTCTTTTCTCTAAGGTTATAGCCTAAGGTACTCCTACCTAAGGTTTATAACCTATAGCTTTGATACCAACTGTAACGACCCCAAAATTCATGCAATTCAATTATTGACTTCGGTCGTTAATAACATGTCTAACTTTTGATTTTACATCATTATTCAATGTTAAACTTAATAAAATGCGGAATAATTTAAACTTTTATGTCTTCTTACTTTAATTCCCTGAATCAAAACCTTTATCATATACACATCTCTAAATCAAGTTATTTTATAATTCACTTCATCAAAGTTATTATATATAATCTTACATTTTAATCTGATAACCTTTACATATCAGATAACTCAAACTTGATAGTTTATCGTTACATAATTATTGTAACTTATCAAGTACATTTCTCAAAACTCGTATCTTTACCTACCCATAATCCATACTTAGCTTATTACTCACCTTATCAGAGTTAATAAATAAAACTTACATCCAGGTTTAATACCTTTTCATATAATAAACAAAACTTAAACTTTATAACTCAACATCTATTAAACATCATACATTATTCGGAACCCTAAACATGGTTCAAATAATAATAATTCAGCCAAAGTATATAATTCTTCAAGTATCACATCTGATTCATGTCTTTCAAGTAGCACATAACTTTACCTTGAATCTTAGACCTGCAAAAGTGGTAATTTGTAAGGTTGAGCTCGACAGCCCAGCAAAATCTAACAGTATTCATGCATCACGTAACTCATAATAACATGCTCAACATGTATCTCATAAAGATTAGACTAACATAACATACATGCTACAGTTCTTATAACAAGTATAAAGATTGAGTTCCTTACTCAATCAGCATGTTTTACTCAATCAACGTAGTCAAAAATTGACTTTAACATTTCATACTTTCAACATATATATAACATATTATGCTCTTTGCAATAAAGATTTAAAATAGTTAATCATCAAGTTCACATAGCAAATATGAACTGAAAGACTTGCCTTGATCGTTGTTTACCAATAACAGTTTAACAGCTTATAGATATCTGCACTTCACATGCCCTACACAATTATATAATCATTCACATTAACTATTAGTCACATAGCAACGCATAGTAGTTGTAATGTAAACTTTACTCTATATCTGATAGCCCTTCTTATTAATTAATACACAATATTCAATTTGATTGTGTTAACTTTTGACTTACATCTCACTGTAGTACTTCTTAGGTCGTACTCGAAGTTCATTCAAGTGTTTAAGCTAGGAATCATTATTGGTTTTAATATTCATTTCATTTGACTTACAACACTTTTTACGTTCATTAACATTTGTTACGGCGTTTCAACGTTCATTTGTCACACGCCCGGTTTGTCTATCTTGTGTATGCTTAGTATGCTTATACAACTTATCTAATACATCATTTATTAAAGTAAAGTATCATTATATTTACTAACATTCATGTTTCATAACATAGAACAACATCTTTTATCGTCAAAAGCACTACACTTGCAAACGTGCATGCCCGACGCCCTCCAATTGTCCCTGAAAACACAACAGTCCTAAAGATGATAATTTTTTTCCTTGTTCTCAACCTCAAATTGAAAAACTTAAGGACTAAAAGTTATAGGTCTACTCGTCCTCGTTCCAGATCATCTTGAATCGCATCAATTGGAGTTTGTATGAAAAGGTTATGGCCATTTTACCAAAATATGTCAAAGAAGTCACACTTGACACACTATGGGCGCGGCTGCGCCAAAATCCTTCGCACTCCAACGCGCTCGCGCCAGTCACGCTCGACTTCGCCCAGATTACAGTTTTTACTATGTTTTTACTTCAAATCTTCATAACTTCTTTATTTTAAGTCAGAATTAGTTGGTTTTCGATTCTATGAACTCGTGAAACACTGAACTACTCATCTATAGAATAATTTTAACATTTCAAAAACTTTAATAAATCAATTTAATGGTTCCAATGTGACGCCCCCAAATCCGAGTTCTCAACCCCGAGTTTGGTGCTCACTATCCATCATCAACATAAGCATTCTATATACTATTGTGGAATAATAAACATACGTTGTTCATTATAATAAAGTCTTATACAATACCCCAAGGTCTGTTACCTTAACATAAACATACCTTACTTAAGTTACATAAAGTAACACAAAAGGTTTACATAAAAATCAAACATAGTATTTCATGATACTTAAACATTTATAATAACTATTCTTGGACCTTTCCCTTGCCCTTGTCCTTCTTACTTGAACTCTCTGGCTTAGCTGAAATAAATTTCATGATATAGCAAGGGTAAGCAACTAATTTGCTTAGCAAGTTTATGTACAAAGAAGATATATCATAATTAGCAAGAAATTTATCGTTCAATGTTCAACAATAGAAATTAATTGCGAAAGAACATGAATTAAGTCTTCATAACTGAATATTCGAATAACAGATACTGAGTGGTCATAATGACCATGAACATATGCTAAGGTTGTCAGTATTTAAACTGGTCCTTTTAATAAGTTTTGGTAATCAAGGGGATCAGCCTTTCATACCCGGTGTATTATGCATAAACACTTAATTTACGAGCAATAATTGTTTTTTAATAATGCTTTAATCAAATTGTTCGTTTTCTCAGTCTTGAGTTCTTACCAAATCAATTGGTGAAGAAAAGCTTTTAACAACATATTTGATTTAACAAATTTAACTATATTTGATCTAGCCGATACAATGAGCATAGATCCATATCTTAAACAGTGCATGAATAAAAGAATTTTAACTAATTCACAGTTCAATAATAATAGAACATGAATTTAATTGCACTGAGTGCGAGCATCAATAATCAATAAGGATGTGAATAATAAACAATAATTATTCACTAACATGCTTTGAAAAGAATAACTCAATTTTGAGTTAGAGAACTTGCCTTGACTGCGATCTACTGCTACACAATTTAATTTAATCTCTTTACTGTAAAGACCTATCATTGTTAAGATTGATCTTACAATCAGCATACTATACTTTATATCATAATACAATTACTCTATCAGCAATTTAGTTAACACTTAACCACATAATGAATTATCTGAAAACATCCTTATTAATATCATTCTTTGATAACATTTTAATTACTTTTTCATATACCTTATGATTTAACACTTAATCTTCCCTTTTATTAGCTCTTCTTTATAATCTAGTAAGCTGAATACTAACATCATAGTCTAGATTATTCAAACATACAATCCAGCCACCTGGATTGGCTAATCCAGCAAACTGGATTCAACAAACTTCTAATCCAACAAGTCTGGATTCCAACTCCTGTAATCCAGCAAACCTGGATTCTAAATCTTTCAATACAGCAAACTAGATTTAACATTTTTTCTCAATCCAGCAAGCTAGATTCCATATCTCCTTTACGAAAATACCAAATCAACATATTATTTTTCTATCCTTTGGCCATATCTATACACATGTATTTTATACATAAAAAGTATTTTTTCGTAATTTTTCAATTTCTTTTACTATTTTTCAAAAATTATTTTTAGTGCGTGGCTTAAGAAATTAGCCTCATCATGCTCAACTCCAGAAATTCTCATCTCTTGGCATAATCTCATACATGTTAACGTGACCTTCCAGTTTAAATTTCGTGGCCATCGGAGTTATAGAACTCCGGTTATAGCGATTTTTGTCCGAAAAACCTAAATATTGAAATAGTCATAACTTAGTCATTTTAAGTCGGAATGAGCTCATTTTTGGATAGGAGCTACCTTATGACATATATTTTCATGTCCCAAAAGGCCGGAATTTATTTCATATTTTAAGTGGCCGAAATTGCCCTTTCAAAATTTTGGGCAGACCCCGTTTTGGGATTTTTAGCTTTTACCTACTTTGCTAAATTCAGTCCATACGGAAATCTACAACTCCTTTTTAGGTGATTCCACTTGGGTTTGAAAGATAACTCATCATATTACTCTCACAAATTTTTCCAGAATTTTTAAATGCCATAAAAATGACGAAAATACCCCTTGCATTGACTGTCCAAAAATTGTTTATTTTTCTTTCAAAAGACCAAACTATTTTTGCTGAAACAGTTGTTACCACTTGTGTATTCAACATTTTTGAATGCTACCACTTGGGTTTAGTAGTTAACTTACATATCTAGCACCCCTCTTTGACGAATCACAAAAAGAAGGTGTAGATCAAAAACGGTAGTCGATCAAAGGATGTGAAAAAAAACTAGAGTTTTCTAACAAAACAAAGCTAGTTTTTCTTATATCCTTTTGATTCACTTTCTAACACTCAAATATGTTAGAACCATACTTGAAACCATATAAAACATGTAGATAGAGGGTTTTAGACCTCAAGATCATAAACCTTAGATAACCAAGATAAAACAAAATAAAAAGAAAATCCACAAGTTTAAGATTTATACCTAGATCTTTGAGCACTTCTTCTTAATCTTCCAAAGTAACTAACAAACTTAGGATGCATCAATGGTGTATCTCTTCCTCTATCTCTCCTCCTTTCCACCAAATTTTTCCTCTCTCTCTCTCTCTCTCTCTCTCTCTCTCTCTCTCTCTATGTTTTGCTTGGTTAACTAAAGAAAAATAAGGTGAGATAAAATAAAAGATGAAAGAGAAGATAGTTTAATGTGTTGGACAAAAATATATAGATACATTAGTATATCTATATCTAATCCACTAACATATCTCCTCTCTCTCTCTCTCTTAATTATTACAAGATTACTTACTAATATGTTGGCTCCATAAACAAAATGACACCTAGCCCATTAAGTAAATATTTTTTGGAAATTTGGGAGCTTGAAATGATGACATTCATTCTCCCTTTCTCTCCTTATCTTTGGCCGACCAAGTGGCCTTCTTATCCCCAAGTCTTGCTTTTGCTTTTATAGAAAAATCTAGCATACCAAATGTCTAAAGTACCCTCATCAATTGGGCTACAAGTTAGACCATAAAAAAATATTTTGGGCTTTCCATAAATAACCTATTGGACTTTTAATTAACTAGTTTGACTTACTAATTAATATGAACTTGGGCCTCCACCCTTAAATAATTGTGCTACTAGCATACTTGCCCATTAAATTTAATAGTGGTCTAGCTTAATAATCAAATTATCTACATGTCCAAGGCTTAAATAATTATTGGACTTGTTTAAACCACTAGCCATCCTTAGTAATATTAATCCTATTATCTCATGAACTATTACTCATTATTATTGATATTTACACATTCACATCAATCAATAATGTTAATTAACTTACATAACCCAATTAGACTTGTCTTTTTCAAGTTTATTGAGTACTTACTTAGGGTTTAACATCCTAAATCTATTTTCTAGATTATTAAAATACTTAAGTTAGTTCACTAACTTATATAACTTATTAGTGAGACTTTCTTTAAATATTATATCATACTAACCACATAATCATGTCATCATCCATAAAATATTATCGATCATGTAATACTTATTTACAATGTATCACAGAAATTCTTGGTTATTACATCCAATTCCCTGTTCATACTACACTTTAATGTTTTAAACATATTTAGCGAATTCATTCGCTACGAATTCATTTTACATCCATTTTGACTCGTTCAACTTGGGGTGTTTTCGTTTTTCATCATACTAACAACATCTATAACCAATTTCAGATTATATACATGATCTAATCATCAATTTAAGCCTTAAAAAAACTAAAATATATATACTAAGCCATAAACCAAATTTCTTATTCTAACACGTGTTTCCATGAATTTGATTACATGAAAACCTGTTATAGATTACATATAACAAATTATACATACTAATTAACATATATGCTCAATATCTTAACAATCTAACCATATAAATCCAACTTTTCAAAGAAAACTCAAGTATAATACTAAAAACTCAAAGCTAGATTATTACCTTTGATTAGATATAAAATTTGGAACAATATTCTTATTTCTTCCTTCCATAATTCTCACAAAGAACCTTATCTCAATTTACAAAGAACTTCTTCTCTTTCTCTCTTCTTCTCTTCTTTGTTCTTCCTCCCCTCCATTCTCAGGCTTAGGCCAAAACTTCTTACGTAAAAAAAACATACGCAATAAAAAAAAACATATAAAACTGTCACAATAATAAATATACTAATTATGTATCAGTTATAAAAATATTTATTATATATATATATTTTTTAATTCAAAAGTCATAAGGCTTTGTTTGGCAAAACACTTTTTAAAATAAAAACTTAATATTTTAAGCCTTGTTTGGGTAAATCCATTTAAAACTACTTTAATTTACTTCAATAAATCATTTATACTATAGTTTATTGTCCCACATTATTTATTTGAATTTCCATATCCAACCTTAATTAAATAAACAAAACTAATTACCACAAAATTATAATTTTTATTATAATTTTACTTAATAACTTAACATATCACTTTAATTACTAAATTAAATTAAAACAACATTCTAGCAAATTATATAATCCTTAACAACTCTCCAATTTAGTTATTAAAATTATAGTATTATCTCATAAATTTAATTCATCACTCATTTATCTTAATTAAGTTAATTTTCATAACTCATGAATTATTTACCTCATGAATTATTTACTTACTAATAAATAATCCAACAAATATCTACTAAATAACAAACACATCAATTAAAAATATTTATTTAATTCAATAAATATTTCAAATTACAAATAAAATTCTGGATTGTTACAAGGTTACTCCAAGTATAGATAAGGAATGCAAGCATTGTTTAAGTTGATCAATTTCACAGAAAGCAGAATCAAGTTACATGCTAAGGTAAGGGGAATCTTTTTTTATTGTTAAGGGATATCATTTTTTTTATACTACATATTATGGTAAGATATTATTATTCATTTCTTCAACTTATCATTAAATGGGGAAAAGTCTTGAAATGATTAGAATATCTTTAATAGTTTGTGCTTCATCTAATATCTTGACCTGAATCTTTCTATTCAGTTTTAAGTTATTATTTTTGAGTCGTGAACTTTAGATTACTTGAACTTTATATTCTATCAAGAATTCTAATCGATTTTCTGGATATCATGTTGGCAATTTGGACTCTGGTTAATTAAGTTGAAAATCACTAAGATTTATTTTATCTTATTATTCTGATTATTTATGTCCATTCCTTATATATATCATTGTCATCATCCTCAGACTTAAATTTGTGTTGGAAAATTATCTTTGGCCCGTAGTGCAAAGATGAACTGTTGATTAGTATGATTATGACCAAGAATTGTGTATTGGTATAATCATGACCGGAATTGTGTATTGGAATAATCTTTACTATTGGTTTTATAGTTGTATATCTTTGGCCCGTAGTGCAAAGATGGACTGTTGATTATTGATTTTACAGTTGTATATCTTTGGTCCGTAGTGCAAAGATGGACTATTGATTATTGGTTTTACATTTGTATATCTTTGGCCCGCAGTACAAAGATGAATTGTTGATTATTGGTTTTACAGTTGTATGTCTTTTGCCCGTAGCGCAAAGATAAACTGTTGATTATTGGTTTTACAGTTGTATATCTTTGGCCCGTAGTACAAAGATGGAGTGTTGATTATTGGTTTTGTAATACCCGAGAATTTCCATGTCTTATGAATATATTAATGGAAAAATATTTATTTGAATATAAATGATTTCGTGTTATGAGGCAAGTTAACTCCATTATATTAAAGTGATTAATGTGGAGTTATAACAAACTCGTTGAAGTGCCATGTGTGGCACCGTGATAGTAGTGACTATATTAATTAACGAAAGAATTGTTAAGGCAAACAATTAATTGATAGTTATTAAAGAATATTGATTAATTGCAAATAATTATGTGATTTCATATAAGGAATACGCTCTTAACCTAGTATGATAGTTAATTCATGTTGTGTAAAAAGATTGTGGAGATGGTTGTTGAAACTGGCTTTAAGCTAAGTTAGTTTAGCACTACCAGGGTACGGCGCAGCTGCGCCCTCCCAGCAGTACAAACTGGCGCAGCTGCGCCAGTGATCAGTTGGAGAAAATTTATTTTCTACTTTAGAAATAAAATGGAACACTTTTGTTATATGTGTGACATTAATAAAACATAGGATAAATGTACATTATGTTAACATGAGGTGCCAAGTAGTATAATGATATCATATGAAGTTGTAATGCATAAATGATTAAATATCTGTGTATTCTAGAAACTGAGAAAGGAATTAAATGTTTAAATAAACATTAATATTAAATAAGGTTATAATGTGGTTATGTGAGTAGTAGAAATAATTTTGAAACTACCCGAACAATAATATCTGATTGCATTATTTTATTGCGTGTATTTAATGTACATAAACTATATGATGTGAGTATATAAATAACCCCAATTTCTCCTAATATATTAACACTTTGACATTAAAACCCATTTTTGGATAACAAAGTAACTAAAAGGGATTGAGCTAAGCTTGTTGCTGAGATTTTGAATTTGTCCCAAATTGAGTGTCACCAAGTACAATGAACAGTAATCTAACTCTATTTTATGTAACTTCCAAGCTGCTAAATCATAGGTGATCATTTGCTAGCTAAGTTGTGACGCCCCCAAAATAGGTATACATCACCCATTCTGAGTCGCCAAATACATGCTACATAAATAAATACAACTTCATTACTACAATTGTCGCGCAAAATACGACAACACATAAACTGTGAGTTTAAATACAAATATTGTCTTCTAGACAATATCCACACTCAAATAAGTCCTCATTACAATTATTGAAATACTCTTTTACAAAATAGTGAGGACTGCTAACACAACTGACTGGAAACATCACTCCACACCCCGACTAGCTCCTGCTATATTCTCGCCTCCTGAGAAAAATGGAACAAAAAAGAAAAGGGTGAGCTCAACTAGCCCAGTAAAGAATATTATGACAAAGATAATATACAACAAATTATCATTAGTCTTCAACAGGGAAAAATATGATAAAATAGAATAAACAACAAATTTTAGATTAACAACTGCAGCGGAAACAACAATCCATTAGAAGCGTCAAGTAGAGAATGAATTCTTCTATCTTCTAAGATTTAAAAGTCTATCATCAATATTTTATCCCTGTAACATCAATCAATATGCATCTTTAATCAATATTCATCTTTGCACTACAGGCCAAAGATATTCGTTTGTATCACAAGTTGGTTATGTTCATCTAAACACCTGTTCATCTTTGCACTACGGGCCAAAGATATTCATCAGTTAATCATTCATCTTTGCGCTACAGGCCAAAGATATTCAGTAATATCATCATTTAGGACTGAGGATGATGAAAACTATCTTAAAGAAAACGAATCCAGTGAGACAAAATGACAAATATTAGGGATTCGTACTACAGTTTATCTAAGTTAAAAAACGCTCCATAATAAATCATAGTGGAGTAAAATTCAAAAATAAAGATCAAAACATGGATGCAATCAAAGATAGTAACCATAATAGATATCTTGGACAAAGAAGAAAAAAATTTATTTTTCTACAAATAGTATCGTATTTATGAATAGTGCCGTATACATGAATAGTGCCGTATACGTGAATAGTAACCTCGACACAAAAAGGTAAAAATTCCACAATAAAATTCATATCAATATTTCGACATAATGATATTGAAGAAGATAATATCATTTACGAAGAAAATAACATCACTTACCTCAAAATAACAGTATTTCTGATCGGAATATCGGATGTATAGCCGAAGAAAACTTGCACTGAATAGCAACTCTCAAAGTATCTAAATACTTACAAAATACACTCGATAATATATAGAGAGAGAACTTGTTTCTGGTGTGATTTTTAATTCTAACTAAGCACCCTATTTATAGGAAAAAGCTGGAACGCCAAAGGAGACTAAATTAATTAAATAATATATTATATTTTCTTCATTCTACGCATGCTAGCCATTGAAGACCAGCATGTTATCTTGGAAAAAAATTAGCAGCACACATGTTTTAAAAACAAAAGTGGGTCCCACCCATAATTTTAATAAAAATATTTTATTTTCCGAAACTTCAATAATTCATAATAAATAGCTCTTTTATCAGAAAAATTCAAATCTCATGTCCTTTCCATAGGAAATTTAATTCTCTACAACTGTGTAGAAGAAAACTTTTCCAAATTCCAAACAGAAAATATTCAAAATCCACATACGGACGATTTTTAATACCTCCATTCTGACAAAATACTGATAAAATACCTCAATATTAATTCCTTCATTTATATCCACACAAAATAAATATTTCCCTATCCATCCACATAAAATAAATAATATCACAGAATCACAATTATGACAACTAGGTCGTTCCCAGGAAAGAGGGGGCTTTCTGATAAGGATTTCTCCTTACTGGCTCGCAATTAGATGACCAAACCTCTCCTTAGACAGAACTTCCTTAGACATTGCCAATAATGCTATCTAGTAATATTATTTAAATAATATGAATTATTGATCTGATAATGGGAAATACTGTGCAGTGACAATTATTGAAACAATAATAATATAAAATATCAACGTAGCAATTATTGAATCAATAAAATAAAATATTGAACAGTAATTACTGTAACAATTATTGAGTAGTGCCTTCTTACGTAAGGATCAATAATTCAATAATACTGTGCAATACCGTGTGCTACTGTGCAACCACGCATATTACTGTATTTTAACCACCGGGTATTCTAACAGTGTTAACGGTAACTACTACGCCGTTATTTGTAAAAACTCAAACTTGTCATTTTTTTCATCCGACCGTTTTCCGTTATGGGACCCACAAATGGCTGCGCCATCGTACGAATATTCCCCGACAGCAAGAATATTCTACGACCAAACGAATATTCCTCGATAAAAATGAATATTTTATAACCACTTGCTTATTTTGAAAAATTTGCACATTTCACTCATAACCAAAACATTATATCAAATTAACACATTATTATTCAATATAATGAATAGAGAAAATTCGATTTTATTTATAAAAAGTTGGGGTCATACAACCTCCCCTCCTTATGAAATTTCTTCCTCGAAATTGACGTACGTACCTGGTGTTTCGAAAAGGTGAGGGTACCTCGTTTTTATTTCCGATTCCAACTCCCAAGTCATTTCCTCAATAGCATGGTTCCTCTACAAAACCTTAACTTGTGGTATAACCTTGGTGCGTATGACATGTTCTTCCCTATCCAAGATCTTAACAGGTACCTCCTCGTACGTTAAATCTTCGGCTATCTCGTCTGGTTCTAACTCAATTATGTGGTTAGGTTCTTTCACATATTTACGAAGCATAGATATGTGAAAAATATTATGAACGCGAGACATGCTTGGAGGTAATCCGAGTCTATAGGCCACATTTCCTATTCGGTCAAGAATCTCAAATGGACCAACAAATCGTGGATTTTTTCTCTTTTCCCGAATCTTGTAACTCCTTTCCATGGAGCAATACGCAACAATACATGATCCCCAATATTAAATTCCACGTCCTTCCGATGAAGATCCACATAACTCTTTTGTCGATCCTGTGCCGTTTGTATACGTTGTCTAATCGTTTGGATCTTTTCCGTATTCATGCGTACCAATTCTGGTCCCAACAACGTTGCTTCACCTATCTCATTCCAGCATACTAGAGAACAACATTTTCTTCCATACAACACCTCGAATGGAGCCATGCCTATACTTGCTTAATAACTGTTGTTGTAGGAGAATTCCACCAATGGTAAATACTTATCCCAACTCCCTTTGAAATCTAGGACACAGAGTCTTAATAGATCTTCAAGAGTTTGAATAGTCTTTTCTGATTGCCCGTCCATTTGAGGGTGGTATGCTGAACTAAATCGTAAATTCGTGCCCATAGCTTTCTGCAAGCTAACCCAAAATCGTGAAGTGAATCTTGGGTCACGATCCGAAACTATGGATACTAGAATGCCATGTAATCTCATAATCTTATTCACGTACATATGAGCAAGACGTTCAAGGGAATAAGTCTCCCGTATTAGCAAGAAATGAGTAGACTTAGTTAATCTATCAACAATAACCCAAATATCATCTTTGCTTTGAGAAACCTTGGGAAGACCCGTAACGAAATCCATAGTAATGTGTTCCCAGTTCCATTTCAGAATCGCAAGTGGTTGCAATGGACCCTTTAGCACTTGATGCTCTGCCTTTACACGTTGACAAGTTAAACACCTTGAGATAAACTCCGCGATCTCTCTCTTCATATTGCTCCACCAAAATATATGTAAAAGATCATGATACATTTTGGTACTCCCAAGATGGATTGCAAATGGTGTGTTGCGTGCCTCCATCATGATTCTATGCTTCAAGTCAGAATTGTTAGGAACGCAAAGTCTGGAGTTGACTCGAAGTATTCCTTCTTCATCGATTCCTGCTTCTGGAATAGCACTTTCTTGTACTTTCTTCTTCATATGCATCAGTCCCAGGTCCGTAGCTTGAGCAGCTTTAACTTTATCGATTAAAGTAGGTTCTACTCGTATATTTGATATCCTCACTTGGGTACTTGGAGCCTTTACCTCTATCTCCATCCTTTCTAAGTCATACAAAATGGGCCTTTGTGTTAACAACATCTCATTCGTACCCGTATATGATCTTCTACTCAATGCGTCAATTACCACGTTTACTTTTTTAGGATGGTATTGGATGGTATGATCGAAATCTTTCAACAGTTCAAGCCAACGTCGTTACCGCATGTTGAGTTCCTTTTGGGTGAAGAAATATTTAAGGCTCTTATGATCCTTATAAATTTCCACTTTCTCCACATACAAGTAGTGTCTCTAGATCTTCAATGCAAAAATGACTACTGCCAACTCCAGATCATGAGTAGGATAATTCCTCTCATACTCTTTGAGTTGTCACGAGGCATAGGCTATGACTTTCCCATGTTGCATGGGAACACATCCTAACCCTTTGCCTGAAGCATCGTTGTAGATAACAAATCTATCCGAGCCAGATGGTATTATCAGAACAGGTGCCGAAATGAGTCTCCTCTTGAGCTCTTGGAAACTCTTCTCGCATTCCTTGCTCCAACCGAATTTTGTATCTTTCTGAGTCAGCTGAGTTAACAGAGTAGCGATTCGAGAAAATCCTTCCACGAATCCGATAATAGCCAGCTAAGCCCAGAAAGCTACGTACTTCGGTCACCGACTTCGGTTGCTCCTAACTTTGTATGGCTTCAATCTTCATCGGGTCAACAGATACTCTATGCTTTGACACCACGTACCCAAGGAATGCTACTTCCTCAAGCCAGAACTCACATTTCTTCATCTTGGCATATAGCTTGTTATCGCGAAGCCTTCGGAGTACTAGCTTCAAATGGTGCTCATGATCTTCACGGCTTTTGGAATAGATGAGGATGTCATCAATAAAAACAACAACGAACTGATCCAAATATTCTTTGAACACACGGTTTATCATATCCATGAAAGTAGCAGGAGCATTAGTCAATCCAAAAGATATGACTAAGAATTCATAATGCCCGTATCGAGTTCTGAAGGCAGTCTTCGGAATATCCTCAGTTTTAATCTTCGGCTGAAGATATCCAGAATGAAGATCGATCTTTGAAAAGAATTGTGCTCCTTGCAACTGGTCAAACAGGTCATCATTGCGAGGTAGCGGATACCTATTCTTGATGGTGGCATGGTTTAATTCCCAGTAGTCAATACAAAGTCGCATACTCTCGTCTTTCTTCTTTACGAATAAAACAGGAGCACCCCAAGAAGATGTACTAGGACGAATGAAATCGATGTCCAACAACTCCTGTAGTTGGACCTTTAACTCCTGAAGTTCAATAGTAGCCATTCGATATGGGGTTTTAGAAATGGGATTTGTGCCAGGTTCAATGTCAATAAAGAATTTAACTTCACGTTTTGGGGGTAGATCGGGAATTTCTTCAGAAAATACGTCTGAAAATTAACTAACAATCGAAATATTATTCAAAATCTGACGTGTTTTTGTTCAAGTCTATAACATTGGCTAATAAAGCTTGACATCCATTTTTCAATAAACGAATAGCTTTATGACTTGATATGATAGTGATTGACTTTAGTGACTTGGTCGCTTGAATCCGCATGACAGGTTGGTTAAGAATATGAAAACTAACAACCTTACGAAAATAATCAATTTTGGCATGATGAGTAGTTAACCAATCAATCCCGAAAATCACATCAAAAGTAAGTATCTTTAAAGAGATAAGATCAACAGGTAATGTGATGATGCCAACTTGGATCAAACAAGATTTATAAACAGTGGATGTAATGAAAGTTTCTCCTAACGGAGTCTCCACAGATAAGTCAAAGTCTAATTTCTCCGGAGTCAAGTTTAAACGTTGAGTACAAGCAGGAGAGATAAAAGAATAGATAGAACCGGTATCTAACAAAGTAAAAACTTCGCAAGAGTTTATGATTAGCTTACCCGTGATCACCTCGTTTGGGTTTCTCGTATTTTGGCCAGTCACGGCAAATGCCTTCCCTTGAACCACCGACTTTGTTTTGTCCGTAGTTGCCTTTGGTGCCGCCGTCCCAATTGGACTTAACTTTGCTACCGGACAAAATCGGGCTATATGATCGTCTTTTCCACAATTGAAACACACCTTGGAAGGCTGTAAACTATCTGGACTTATGTGTCCCTCCTCTCCGCATTTGTAGCATCTAATTGGCGGTCGTTCTCCTCCTCTAGAATTTGTTGTTGGTGCTGGTGCTGCTGCTGATGTCTTCCAGTCATTGTTGAATCTCCTCTTTTTGAAATTTTCACTTGGCTCACCTCTCCTATTATCATGGCCACGATTACCACCCGAGTGGTTACCGCTTTTGTCCGTATTTTTCCCTCCGTGCTGGTTATCGTCGCTCCAATGACTGCTGTCACCAGTATGACCCTGGTTGTGGTCCCTCGGTTGAACATACTCATTATCTTGCTTTAATAATTGAGCCCTGTTTACAACATCTGAATATAAAATTTTTTTATGAGAGATAAGATATTGCCGAATCTCGGGTTTTCGACCTCTCAGAAACATCCGTGTCATTCGTTCCTCATTCTCTACCAAATGAGGTGCAAACCTGGATAACTATGCGAACTTCGTCTCGTACTGAGACACGGTCATGTTATTTTGTTCTAGTCTGATAAACTCTACCTCCTTTATATGGCGAATACTTTCAGGAAAGTACTTATCATTGAACAGTTTTTGAAATCTTTCCCAAGACATGTTGAGTGCGGCTGGCTGGGTACGCTTCACAGATTCCCACCAGTAATCTGCCTCACCGCAGAATATAAAGGTGGCGAATGGAACCTTCTGTTCTTCCATGCATCCAAGACATCGAATATCTTGGTAATTTGCTTGACCCACATTTTCGCCTTAATCGGATCCGGCTTTCCCCAGAATTCTGGTGGTCCCAACTCCTTGAACTGCTTGGCTGTGACAAACCGCGCGTTGCTATCATTTCTACCCGTATTTTGTACATGAGTCTCCCTCGTCTGATTTTGCATGAACTGCAAAAAGCTTCTAAACATCCCATCATTTATCGTTTGTTTGGTAGTGTTATTTACAGGAGGAATATTATCTTGCTGTTGCACGTTCTCTTGATTGGTGACAAAAGGTGTTTCCACAGTCTCATACGCTCCATTGTTAACGTTCTCAGCTGCCATTCTTAAAATTGTCATAAAACAAGGGTTAATTAAACAAATTAACATATCACATAATATCCCTATATTATGACTGACCAACAACTAAGCTTATGTAGGACACACTAGCGAAGGATTTACTCATCTCTCCCCTCCTAGTTCTATTCCTCGTTCTCCACCAGAGACTATATCCCTAAGCTCTGATACCAACTGTGACTCCCCCAAAATAGGTATACATCACCCAGTCTGAGTCGCCAAATACATGGTACAGAAACAAATACAACTTCATTACTAATATTGTCGCGCAAAATACGATAACACATAAATTGTGAGTTTAAATACAAATATTATTTTCTAGACAATATCCACACTCAAATAAGTTCTCATTACAATTATTGAAATACTATTTTACAAAATAGTGAGGACTGCTAACACAACTGACTAAAAATATCACTCCACGCCCCAACTAGTTCCCGCTATATTCTCGCCTCCTGAGAAAAATAGAACAAAAAGGAAAAGGGTGAGCTCAACTAGCCCAGTAAAGAATATTATGACTAAAATAATATACAACAAATTATCATTAGTCTTCAACAGGGAAAAATCTGATAAAATATAATAGACAACAAATTTTAGATCAACAACTGCAGCAGAAATAACAATCCATTAGAAGAGTCAAGTAGAGAATGAATTCTTCTATCTCCTAAGATTTAAAAGTCCATCATCAATATTTTATCCCTGTAACATCAATCAATATGCATCTTGAATCAATATTCATCTTTGCACTATAGGCCAAAGATATTCATTTGTATAACCAGTTGGTCATGTTCATCTAAACACCTGTTCATCTTTGCACACGGGCCAAAGATATTCATCAGTTAATCATTCATCTTTGCACTACAGGCCAAAGATATTCAATAATATCATCATTTAGGACCGAGGATGATGAAAAATATCTTAAAGAAAATGAATCCAGTGAGACAAAAGAACAAATATTAGGGATTCGTACTACAGTTTATCCAAGTTCAAAAATTCTCCATAATAAACCATAATGTAGTAAACTTTAAGAATGAAGATCAAAACATGGATACAATCAAAGATAGTAACCATAATAGACATCTTGGACAAAGAAGAGAAAATTTTATTTTTCTGTGAATAGTGTCGTATTCGTGAATAGTGCCGTATACGTGAATAGTGCCGTATACATGAATAGTAACTGTTGATTGATTTCGCAATCAATGAATACGTGCAAGTATACACGGTCAACAAGTAATAAAGTGAAAGTAGAGTATCGTTCCCACGAGGAATTATTTAATAAAAATTACCAAATACTAACTCTTAACCAAATCAATTTTATTTAAACAACCAATAATTGTGATTTCTAGATTTAAGAAAACTAAATTAAACAAAACAAAAAGATTATTCTAAAAGAAAGCAAATAAACAACTAATAATTGATGGAATTCAGATAAATAAGAATTAAGACTCCAATATCCCCAATTATGAATTATAAATCAATTATTCAACTATCCCAATTATTATATCTACTGAATTGTTAACAGGAATTTTCAAATGCCAAAAGCCCTCTCTCGAGTGATCAATTGCCTTCTATTTAACCCAGATTAATTTTGCTATATCTCTATGCAAAATAATTGAATTAAACTCGCTACAAACCCAATTCCTCTTATGTTACATGCGGCAAATAGATATTCTCATTCTATTCACAAACTTAATTATTCTCTGTGCAAATAACTAAGTCACATGTCACCAAGCCCAGTTCTAACCCTAGAATTCCTTTCCCAATTCCTTCTAGAGTAACACGGTAATTATTGATCAGATAATTAATCAATAAGCTCAAAGCAAGATGAACAATTCACTTCAATACAAATAATTAGAATAAATTAAATAATCAATTCAAAACCATAAAAAGTTCAATTGAAATCTTAATAAAAGAGTTAGTTCATAATTAATGGATTAAAACCAAGAATCCACAATTGAATAGACATTAAAAGATAAAAATATGATAAGAGAAGATAATAGAATCTGTTGTCAACAAATCTGATGCTCCCCTCTTGCTCTTGCTCTTGATCTTCAATGATCTCCAAGTTGCTTCAATCTCCAATACTAATAAGAACTAGGGTTAATGTCTAATCTAATGGAGTGTTTAATCTAGTCTACTCTATGTAATCTCCCTTTATTTTATGCCTCCCATCATGTATTTATTGGTTACAAGTCAAATTTTTAGGTTAGGAACAAACCCAATCCAATTTGGAGTCAAAAAGGTGTCAAAATTCGCCCAAAACGCGTCCAAGCCGCACCAACCTCTTCTCCCAGCGCCCCAGTGCTGGGCTCGACGCTCAAACTCTGCCTTATAGAGCCCCAGCTCTGGAAATTGCCTTGAAATTAGCGCCCCGGCGCTAGTGCTTTTTGTGGAAATTTTCTGCTCCGATGTCCTTTGGGAAAATGGCCATAACTTCTTCGTTCGAACTCCGATTTCGACGATTCAAGATGTTCCGGAAAGAGGAGAAGTACATCTACAACTTTCATTCTTTAAGTTTTTTGAAATAAGGTCCGTAGAAATACTCAAATTGGCTCTAAAGTGATTGCTGTGTAAATGGTAAGCCGAAAACGCGAATCTAGCCACCCCAAACGTCGATCCAAGTAACTTTTGTCCCAAATTTTTCAAAACAATGTAAAACATGCATGAATGGACACAAATACTTAAAAACTATTCTAAAAGTCTTGAGAATAATAATAAATTAAGCTCGAATGTATCCAATTCATGTGTATAAAACTCACTCATCAGTAACCCGACACAAAAAGGTTGAAATTCTATAATAAAATTCATATCAATATTTTGACATAATGATATTGAAGAAGACAATATCATTTACGAAGAAAATAACATCCCTTAACTCAAAATAACAGTATTTCTAATCAGAATATCGAATGTAAAGCCGAATGAAACTTGTACTGAATAGCAACTCTCAAAGTATCTAAATACTCAGAAAATACGCTCGACAATATATATAGGGAGAAAACTTATTTCTGGTGTGATTTTCAATTCTAACTAAGCACCCTATTTATAGGAAAATACTGAAACACCAAAGGAGACTAAATTAATAAAATAATATATTATATTTTCTTCATTCTATGCATCCTAGCCATCCAAGACCAGCATGCCATCTTGGAAAAAAATTAGCAGCCCACATGTTTTAAAAACAAAAGTGGGTCCCACCCATAATTTGAATAAAAACATTTTATTTCCCAAAACTTCAATAATTCATAATAAATAGTTCTTTTATCAAAAAAATTCAAATCTCATGTCCTTTCCATAGGAAATTTAATTCTCTACAACTTTGTAAAAGAAAACTTTTCCAAATTTTAAACAGAAAATATTCGAAATCCACATACAGACGATTTTTAATACCTCCATTCCGACAAAATACTGATAAAACACCTCAACATTAATTTCTTCATTTATATCCACATAAAATAAATATTTCCCTAACCATCCGTATAAAATAAATATTTTCTTATCATATAAATCAATAATTAATTATTCACAAATAATATCATAGAATTACAATTATGACAACCATGTCGTTTCCAAGAAAGAGGGGGCTTTCCGATAAGAATTTCTCCTTACTGGCGCGCAATTAGGTGACCAAACCTCTTCTTAGATAGAACTTCCTTAAACATTGCCAATAATGCTATCTAGTAATATTATTCAAATAATATGAATTATTGATCTGATAATGGGAAATACTGTGCAGTGACAATTATTGAAACAACAATAATATAAAATATCAACGTAACAATTATTGAATCAATAAAATAAAATATTGAATAGTAATTACTGTAACAATTATTGAGTAGTGCCTTCTTACGTAAGGATCAATAATTTAACAATACTGTGCAATACCGTGTGCTACTGTGCAACCACACATATTACTGTATTTTAACCATCGGGTATTCTAACAGTGTTAATGGTAACTACTACGCCGCTATTTGTAAAAACTCAAACTTGTCGTTTTCTTCATCCGACCGTTTTCCGTTATGGGGCCCATAAATGGCTGCGTTATCGTACGAATATTCCCCGACAGTAAAAATATTCCATGACCAAACAAATATTCCCCGATAAAAATGAATATTTTATAACCACTTGCTTATTTTGAAAAATTTACACATTTCACCCATAACCAAAGTATTATATCAAATTAACACCTTATTATTCAAAATAATTAATAGAGGAAATTCGATTTTATTTATAAAAAGTTAGGATCTTACAATTGGCTTCCTCCCACTTCTCCTCGAAGTGAATCCTATCCATCAACTCTATCTCTAACTGAGTACGTAGAGCCTCCTTCTCCGTCCTCTCACTCAAAACCCTCTGCTCCATTTCTTCCAGCTTCCCTGCCAGCTCCACATTCCTAGCCACTGATCGGTGAAACAAAGTTCCCATCTGGATTCATGTCTCCTTAGATACTAGTTCTACCCATTCTTTTATCTCTCTTGCTTGTGCTTAACGTTTGAACTTGACTCCAGAGAAATTAGACTTTGACTTATCTGTGGAGACTCTGTTAGGAGAAACTTTCATTACATCCACTGTTTATAAATCTTGTTTGATCCAAGTTGGCACCATCACATTACCTGTTGATCTTATCTCTTTAAAGATATTTACTTTTGATGTGATTTTAGGAATTGATTGGTTAACTACTCATCATGCCAAAATTGATTATTTTCGTAAGGTTGTTAGTTTTCATATTCCTAACCAACCTGTCATACGAATTCAAGCGACCAAGCCACTAAAGTCAATCACTGTCATATCAAGCCATAAAGCCATTCGTTTATTGAAAAATAGATGTCAAGCTTTCTTAGCCCATGTTATGGACTTGAACAAAAACACGTCAGATTTGAATAATATTTTGATTATTAGTGAATTTCCAGACGTATTTCTTAAAGAACTTTCCGGTCTAACCCCAGAACGTGAAGTTGAATTCTTTATTGACCTTGAACCTGGTACAAAGCCCATTTCTAAATCTCCATATCGAATGGCTCCTATTGAACTTTAGGAGTTAAAGGTCTAACTACAGGAGTTGTTGGACATCGGTTTCATACGTTCTAGTACATCTCCTTGGGGTGCTCCTGTTTTATTCGTAAAGAAGAAAGACGGGAGTATGCGACTTTGTATTGACTACCGGGAATTAAACCATGTCACCATCAAGAATAGGTATCCGCTACCTCGCATTGATGACCTGTTTGACCAGTTGCAAGGAGCACAATTCTTTTTAAAGATCGATCTTCGTTCTGGATATCATCAGCTGAAGATTAAAACTAAGGATATTCTGAAGATTGCGTTCAGAACTCGGTACAGGCATTATAAATTCTTAGTCATGTCTTTTGGATTGACTAATGCTCTTGCTGCTTTCATAGATATGATGAACCGTGTGTTCAAGGAATATTTGGATCGGTTCGTTGTTATCTTTATTGATGACATCCTCATCTATTCCAAAAGCCGTGAAGATCATGAGCACCATTTGTAGCTAGTACTCCAAAGGCTTCACGATAACAAGCTATATGCCAATTGAAGAAATGTAAGTTCTGGCTTGAGGAAGTAGCATTCCTTGGGCACCTGGTGTCAGCATGGAGTATCTATTGACCCAGCGAAGATTGAAGCCATACAAAGTTAGGAGCAACCGAAGTCGGTGACCGAAGTACGTAGCTTTTTGGGCTTAGCTGGTTATTATCGGAGATTCGTGGAAGGATTTTCTCGAATCGCTACTCTGTTAACTCAGCTAACTCGAAAAGATAAAAAATTCAGTTGGAGCGAGGAATGCGAGAAGAGTTTCCAAGAGCTCAAGAGGAGACTCATTTCGGCACCTGTTCTGATAATACCATCTGGTTTCGATGGATTTGTTATCTAAAGTGATGCTTTAGGCAAAGGGTTAGGATGTATTCTCATGCAACATGGGAAAGTCATAGCCTATGCCTCGCGACAACTCAAAGAGTATGAGAGGAATTATCCTACTCATGATCTGGAGTTGGCAACAGTCATTTTCGCATTGAAGATCTGGAGACATTACTTGTATGGGGAGAAAGTGGAAATTTATATGGATAATAAGAGCCTTAAATATTTCTTCACCCAAAAGGAACTCAACATGTAGCATCGATGTTGGCTTGAGCTGTTGAAAGATTACGACCATACCATCCAATACCATCCTAGAAAAGCAAACGTGGTAGCTGACGCATTGAGTAGAAGATCATATGCGGGTATGAGTGCGATGTTGTTAACACAAAGGCCCATTTTGTATGACTTGCAAAGGATGGAGATAGAGGTAAAGGCTCCAAGTACCCACGTGAGGATATCTAACATACGAGTAGAACCGACTTTAATCGATAAAGTTAAAGCTGCTCAAGCGACGGACTTGGGGCTGATGCCTATGAAGAAGAAAGTGCAAGAAGGTAATATTCCAAAAGCAGGAATCGGTGAAGAAGTAATACTTCAAGTTAACTCTAGACTTTGCATTCCAAACGATTCTGACTTGAAGCATAGAATCATGATGGAGGCACACAACACACCATTTGCAATCCATCTTGGGAGTACCAAAATGTATCATGATCTTCGATATATATTTTGGTGGAGCAATATGAAGAGAGAGATCGCGGAGTTTGTCTCAAGGTGTTTAACTTGTCAACGTGTAAAGGCGTAGCATTAAGTGCCAAAGGGTCCATTGCAACCACTTAAGATTCTGAAATAGAAGTGGAAACACATTACTATGGATAGATGCGATTTGGGTTATTGTTGATAGATTAACCAAGTCTGATCATTTTTTACCGATACGGGATACTTATTCCCTTGAACGTCTTGCTCATATGTACGTAAATGAGATTATGAGATAGCATGGCATGCCAGCATCCATAGTTTTAGATCGTGACCTAAGATTCACTTCACGATTTTGGGTTAGCTTGTAGAAAGCTATGGGCACGAATTTACGATTCAGTTCGGCATACCATCCTCAAACGGATGGGCAATCAGAAAGGACTATTCAAACTCTTGAAGATCTATTAAGACTATGTGTCCTAAATTTTAAAGGGAGTTGGGATAAGTATTTACCATTGGTGGAATTGTCCTACAATAACAGTTATCAAGCAAGTATAGGCATGGCTCCATTCGAGGCGTTGTATGGAAGAAAATGGTGTTCTCTAGTATACTGGGACGAGGTAGGTGAAGCAACATTTTTGGAACCAGAATTGGTATGCATGACTACGAAAAAGATCCAAACGATTCGACAACGTATACAAATGACACAAGATCGACAAAAGAGTTATGCGGATCTTCATCGGAAGGACGTATAATTTAATATTGGGGATCATGTATTGTTAATATTGGGGATCATGTATTGTGAATAATGGTTCAAAGAATGAAAAGGGTGTTGATTAAAGATAAGTATGATATGCAGATGTTTATTTAATTATTTTCATTTTACAAAAGTAAGTCTGGAAGGACTTGCCGACGCTCTACTTTTTCTAAAATAGTATGAACCACAACTCTATTATTGAACAAATTTTGTTAAAACGTGTACAAGTTGATTTAATTTTCTCTATGAAACCATAAATTCCATTACCATTATTTTATGCAGCTCATTTGATTATTTTGTCAAAGTGTGTGCCCTAATTGTTTTCTCAATTTTTAGTATAAATAGGTTGCTCGGTTGAGCAACTAAACACATACCATCACTATACTAAAAATATAAAATTCTTTTACAACAATATTATGAGTATAATATTGTGAGTATTTCTATTGAGTATAAGGTCACTCCAAGTATAGATAAGGAATGCAAGTATTGTTTAAGTTGATCAATTTCACAGAAAGCAGAATCAAGTCACATGCTAAGGTAAGGGGAATCATTTTTTTTATTGTTAAGGATATCATTTTCTTTCATACTCCATATTATGGTAATATATTATTATTCGTTTCTTCAGCTTATCATTAAATGGTGAAAAGTCTTGAAATGATTAGAGTATCTTTAATAGTTTATGCTTCATCTAATATCTTGACCTGAATCTTTCTATTCAGTTTTAAGTTATTATTTTTGAGTCGAGAACTTTACATTACTTGAACTTTATATTCTATCAAGAATTCTAATCGATTTTCTGGATATCATGTTGGCAATTTGGACTCTGGTTAATTAAGTTAAAAATCAGTAAGATTTATTTTATCTTATTATTCTGATTATTTATGTCCATTCATTATATATATATATCATTGTCATCATCTTCAGACTTGAATTTTTGTTGGAAAGTTATCTTTGGCCCGTAGTGTAAAGATGAACTGTTGATTAGTATGATTATGACTAGAAATTGTGTATTGGTATAATCATGACCGAAATTGTGCATTGATATACTCATGACTATTGATTTTACAGTAGTATATCTTTGGCCCGTAGTGCAAAGATGGACTGTTGATTATTGGTTTTACAGTTGTATATCTTTGGCCCGTAGTGCAAGAATGGATTGTTGATCATTGGTTTTACAGTTGTATATCTTTGGCCCGTAGTGAAATGATGGACTGTTTATTTCTTTTACAGTTGTATATCTTTGGCACGTAGTGCAAAGATGGACTGTTAATTATTGATTTTACAGTGGTATATCTTTGGCCCGTAGTGCAAAGATGGATTGTTGATTATTAGTTTTACAGTTGTATATCTTTGGCCCGTAGTGCAAAGATAGACTGATGATCATTGGTTTTACAGTTGTATGTCTTTTTTAACGCTCCCATATCTATACTCCTATGGTATTCGATATGGTGCTTACTACTAGTTAATTAATATAACGCATTCAAATCTATACGCCCATGGTATCTGATTCTATGCTTATATCTAATTGAGTGACTATACAATTATTAGTAGATACAATTCCCATAGATCCAAGATTCATAGTATCCCGTAACAGATAACAATTCCCTGGAGAACTATTGTTGTGTTTGGATACCTTCACTTGGATGTATGGACTATATCTGCGAATAATATCTATCTATCCAAAATTCAGGTACTAGTAATAACATGAATAGTCCATATTACCAATACCCTCACTCAGATGTATAATCTATATCATGCGAATTACACTATCGTATCGATATTATCTATCTATCTGAAATCTAGAGTACCAACAACAATATGAACATTCCATGTTGTCAATACCCTCAGTTAGATAAATAGTTCCCAAGGATCTCAAGCTAAATTGAAAATTCTAATTACATCTATATATGTAAAGAAAACACGATTGCGGAAATAATAGATGTTATATATATATATATATATATATATATATATATATATATATATATATATATATATATATTAAGGTTCGATTACATGATTCTTCATAAAGAATTTCTTATTACAAAGTATTACATGCAGCTAGACAGTAATATAAACTAATCTAAGCAGGGACGCTTCCCTTTATTTACTCTAGATGTGCCAGGGTTACCATCTAATACTACAAAGGGAATGATTTGCAAGAGTGAGCTATGGCATGCTAAATATGTTTTATATTTATAACAATATTTGTGACACCCCCAAATCTGGTACTTCAATTTCCATATGATTTGGTGTTCACTATTCAAAAATCATATATCTATCTACCCATAATAAATGTGAACCGTGCAATAGATAGAAATAAATCCTTACAACATATGAATAATAATTACAATCCCAGGTCATACTAACCTTAAATATCTGTGCGGAAACATAAACAAATAATAAGTCTTAAACAACATCGAGTTTTAATAATAACATTCTTAAATTTTAATAACACGTCTTCATCACTTAATAGCTTTGCCCTTGCCTTTGCTAGAAGAAGGCTCGTCGGTTCTTTCATTCTTAACTGCAATGTTATTATTACGTAAAAGTGAGCACGATTGCCCACAAGTATAAAAATGAAATAACAATATAATAACATGCGAGTGAACTGAAGAATTCTGAAATAAAACTCAACTTTTGAACCAAAAATGATTACCAAAAAATCAAAAGAATTCTGAAGGTCATAAGACCTTGAACTATGTCCTAGGTTATCAAGGATTATACTTGAAACATTTAACAGTTATAAGACTATGGACTTTTCTTCTCGTACTTAGGGGGATCAGCCCTTAGTACCATACTGTGCACAATATCTTAAAGCTAACGCATAAGTAATCCCCTATACAGGGTTGTTCATCTCAGTTTGACATTAGAGTCCGCACCAAATGAAGTTTGGTTTGGATAATTCATCAAGGGTTCAGAAATTTAGAACGCTCATCAACTATGGACTAGTCGAATCATAAAGGGTTTGCTAGTCTAACAAGATTCACAATAACTGATATATAAATCGAATAACAATTCCAAGAGATATATAATAGAATAATTATTGTATAACAACATCATGCTTTGAAAGATTAATATACTATTGATACAACAACATGGGCTTAGTCAAAATAACGAGAACTTGCTCGATGAAAAGATACAACTTATAATTCATATAATGATAATGAGTAGGGTTAGGAAACTTGCCTCGCGTTTAGATTACACGTTAATTAAACACGTTCCTTGAATTTAATCCTACATATCATTTCCAATCACAATACCAGTCAATTATAACTTACTAAACATCACACGATTATTTTTTGTCTAACTCGAATTCAGGACTATACTTAGTTATATTACCATACTTGTTTTCACATAATATTACACTATAAGGACAACGAGCTAAGTATATAATCAACAATTTAATCATCATGTAATTGTCTTCTTGACTTGGTAAAAACTCACTTTAATATCTCATTATATATCTAACAAGTTTTTATATTCATTAGACTGGGTTACTAACACATTTCTATGATGTGACAACCGACATTTTGTAATTTAATTTTAATATTTATTGGATTGAATAAATATTTCTCGATGAATTAATTATTAGATTAAATAATTAATTGATGAATTTGTAGTAGATTAAGTTAATTATATGTGTTATATTTATTAAATTAATGCGGAGAAATTTTGTTATTTGAAGTATGTCATTATGTGAGCTTATTGTATTAAAAGAAATATTTAATAAGCCTAATATTATTTTAATTAATTTATTTATTAATTAGACATTTAATAATTTGACATGATTAATAAATAAGAAATTAATTATGTGATTATGTGAATTAATGAGAAATTATTATATTATATTTAATTTAAATTAAATAAATCAATTGAGTTATTTTATAAAAGGAGTGTGACATTATTAAACTATAGGATAAAAGACTTATTAAAATAAATGACTTTGAATCAATTAAGGTTTGCCAAACGTGGCCCTTGTAGTGGTTGGAAGCAGTTACCCATTATTGGGTTAACTGACCATAATGCGCGTCAGTTGATTATTTTTATACGTATTGTCTGTTCTTTCTTCTTATTTTGCTAAGTCTAGAGAATAACCAGAGAGAGTTGTCAGAGAGATTTAAAATATTGAGAAGGAGATTAAGAGTGGGTAATTGAAGAAACATCTGAGTTTCTAATCTACGCTTTACACTCAGGGTAATCTTCTCCTTCCCAAATTCTAAATTTACGTGGTTTAGTTTTCATGAAAATGACTTTCAAAGCTTTTGTAAAGTCTCTATATTTGGGAAAAGGTATGATTATGAGTTTGTATATGTGTTAAATGTTACCAAATTGTATTTGACTATATATATATATATATATATATATATATATATATATATATATATATATATATATATATATATAATGTAAACCATAACATCAGTATCATAAAACATGTCGTATATGCTGCTCAAAACTTACAGAGTATGGGTTATGGCCATATGGCCTTATACGTGATTTTAATATGTCAAACATAAATGTTTTTTTAAAAAATTTCCACTCTTATTTGTTTATGCATGTTAATACGAAGAGACCAAACTTTAAATGAACGAATTCGGTGTTACAACGAATCCGTAGTATTAATTTTCATGATTTATGTTCAAAACCTTAAAGAACATCAAGAATAGTGAAATTTACCTATTTTAATTCTTTATTTATATGTTTTAATGGGTTAAAATCATTCTATAATTGTTGGGTAATGATTATGTATGAATTCTAGCATGTGGGTATGTTAATTCAGTGAAATTAATGATCATGTAGTGTCTATTTCGCTGAATTCTATGTTCTTTGCGAATTGAGAGTCAAAATCTGGAGTTTCGCACCGTTTCTCTAACTCCAGAACTGAAATCTCGCGCCGCAGCGCCACCGCGCCGCAGAGCTAAGTCTCAAGCCGCAGCGCCAAGACCCAGTACAAAAATGGCGCCGCAGCGCCACTTAGCAAAATGTCCAGAAAATGTATTTTTTCAATGTTCAAGTATTGAAATGTGTTAGTAACCTAGTCTAATGAATATAAAAACTTGTTAGATATATAATGAGATATTAAAGTGAGTTTTTACCAAGTCAAGAAGACAATTACATGATGATTAAATTGTTGATTATATACTTAGCTCGTTGTCCGTATAGTGTAATATTATGTGAAAACAAGTATGGTAATATAACTAAGTATAGTCCTGAATTCGAGTTAGACAAAAAATAATCGTGTGATGTTTAGTAAGTTATAATTGACTGGTAATGTGAATGGAAATGATATGTAGGATTAAATTCAAGGAACGTGTTTAATTAACGTGTAATCTAAACGCGAGGCAAGTTTCCTAACCCTACTCATTATCATTATATGAATTATAAGTTGTATCTTTTCATCGAGCAAGTTCTCGTTATTTTGACTAAGCCCATGTTGTTGTATCAATAGTATATTAATCTTTCAAAGCATGATGTTGTTATACAATAATTATTCTATTGTATATCTCTTGGAATTGTTATTCGATTTATATATCAGTTATTGTGAATCTTGTTAGACTAGCGAACCCTTTATGATTCGACTAGTCCATAGTTGATGAGCGTTCTAAATTTCTGAACCCTTGATGAATTATCCAAACCAAACTTCCTTTGGTGCGGACTCTGATGTTAAGCTGAGATGAACAGCCCTGTATAGGGGATTACTTATGCGTTAGCGTTAAGATATTGTGCACAGTATGGTACTAAGGGCTGATCCCCCTAAGTACGAGAAGAAAAGTCCATAGTCTTATAACTGTTAAATGTTTCAAGTATATTCCTTGATAACCTAGGACATAGTTCAAGGTCTTATGACCCTCAGAATTCTTTTGATTTTTGGTAATCATTTTTGGTTCAAAAGTTGAGCTTTATTTTAGAATTCTTCGATTCACTCGCATGTTATTATATTGTTATTTCATTTTTATACTTGTGGGCAATCGTGCTCACTCTTGCGTAATAATAACATTGAAGTTAGGAACGAAAGAACCGACGAGCCTTCTTCTAGCAAAGGAAAGGGCAAAGCTATTAAGTGATGAAGACATGTTATTAAATTTTAAGAATGTTATTGTTAAAACTCGATGTTATTAAAGACTTATTATTTGTTTATGTTTCCGCACAGATATTTAAGGTTAGTATGACCTGGGATTGTAATTATTATTTAGATGTTGTAAGGATTTATTTCTATCTATTGCATGGTTCACATTTATTATGGGTAGATAGATATATGATTTTTGAATAATGAACACCAAATCATGTGGAAATTGAAGTACCGGATTTGGGGGTGTCACAATATATGATTTAAAGAAGTATAACAGTTCAAAACTAAACTAATTGTTGTTACCATTTCTAGAATTTTTATATTTCAACTATTTCTGGACTTTTTATTTCTGTCAATCACAAAGACTTAGAAATTTTGTTTAGATGAGATAGGGGATCAGCCTATTCAACATCCTAGGAGTATGCATTTCATCCTAATCGTGCCCATTTGCACTAAGTGTCAGATTCAATTGACACACATATATCCCTCTTGGGACATACAACTCAGTATAGGATGTCTTACCAAATAATTTGGTTTGACACAACAGTTTATGCTTAATAAACAATATCATATAAATAAATCATTCATTTCTTAGTTGTGCTTAAGCTATAACAATAACTTTACAATAATTGGTAATTCAAGTTTAGGTTTGATATAATATAACGAAAGCAATTCAAGATGTGAATCTTGTTCAATGAATTAAAATAGGGTTTAGTAAACTTGCGAAAGTAATTATGGTTAGGGAACTTGCCTGAGCGAAGATCAATCAAACAACGCTATTCGATTCGTTAATAAACACCTAAAATGTTCATTCATATAAATCTAACACATTAGTATTGATAACAATACTCAAATACATAAACTATTTATATTCGGGTTAAGTTCTATATGGTTTCGGTGTCCAAAGACTTTATCGGGTAATTAATAAGTTAATAACTCGGTTAAACATTATTTATAAGCTTTATTATATTTTTAGATAATTTATATATCTTTTATAATAATTTTCAGAAGCTTATAACATTTTTTAAGTATTTATTTATCCCTTAAATGATTTTTAAATCATTTATTTTTATTTCTAAATAATTAATATTTACTTAGAATATTATAAAAATCTTGTTTATTATTTTTAAATAATTTATTATGAATTTTAAATCATTAATATTATTTTAAATAATTATTTATTATTTATAAAAAATTATTCTAATTACTTTATTATTAACTTAATTATTAATAATATCCAAATAAATAAAATATTTATTGAATTTATGTAAAAATATTAAAAGTTAATTATTATAACTTAAAATAATTTTTAAAACTATTTTTATATTTATTAATTAATTATTTCTACTTTTTTTAATTTATTTATTAGAAATTATTTTTTGTATGTCGCTAAGGCTCTATAGTGACAAAAAGTGTCGCTATAGGTGTTCTTGAGTTTCTGGAAATCAGTTGGTTATGGCCTAGAGGTCACTTTGACCTCAATCTAATTCTCTATTGTTAATGATTCTGGGTTTGGAAGGGTATGAGTGTTATAGTACCCATGTAGTAGTACAACAACATACTAATTTCATGCTTTAACTTACATATAATAGGAAGTTATAAAGGCTCAAAGTCACTGTCAAAGCTGTTCTTGAGTTTCTGGGTAACCTAGAACAATGGTCATGGCCGGTCAACGATTTTGTGGCTTCTAGATCTTTCAATTCGTGTGATAGATTTGTGTTTTGTTTATTGTAATAGGTAATATATATATCAAGGTACATTTTTGTAACACCGATTTGGACATGGTATGATTCTAAGGTCTAAATCTATGTTGGTCAAAGTAAAGCCAAATGTTGTTCTTCATGTTCTTCAGTTTTCTAGGTAACCCAGAAAACATAGTCATGATCGGTCAACGACTTTTGACCATTAATTCCAGTAATCCTATCAATTGATTAAGCATTTGAGTGTCATAGATATGTAATATATATATGTAAGACCCCAATTTCCATAAATAAAGATTAATTTTTCTTGAAATATCATTTTTAATATTATGATGTGGATTTGTTATAATATTATAGTTGTGGGTAATATTTATAAATTTTGCAAAGCATGCAAGTTGTTATAAAATATTCGATTGGTCGGAGAATATTCGTTTTAACAGGAAATATTCGTACGACGACACAATCATTGGTGGACCCTACAATGAAATTATTGTCAGAGTAAGAAAACGACAAAAAATATCTTTTTATAAAAATAACGGCGAAAGTTGTACCGTTAACTGTTGAAATACCCGGTGATGAAAAGTACAGTAATACGCGTGGTTGCATAGTAGCACATGGTATTGATTATTGATGCTTACGTGAGAAGTCACTCAGTTTTATTCAATTATTGCTGCAGTAATTGCTACATAGTATCTCACGTTATTTGATTCACTTATTGCCAATATTTTATATATTATTAAATCAATAATTGAGATGAAAAGTAATTCATATTATTATGTGCATAATTAACAATGTATAGAAAGTTTTGTCTAGAAAAGGGGTTTGGTCACCTAATTGCGCGCTAGTAGGGAGAAATCTTTATCGGAAAGCCCCCTCTTTCTTGGGAACGATCTGGTTGTTAATATTGCGAGTTATAAAAATGATGAATAAATGTTGTTAAAAATATTGAGGGATTTTTTATGAAGTATTTGTTGTAAATTTTGCTTATTATTTAGACCACACTTACTCATTTTTCAAAATAATCGGAAGGAAGTTATAAAGTATATATATATATATATATATATATATATATATATATATATATATATATATATATATATATATTTGACACGTGTGTGTGTGTGCACCGTGTGTGTAAGAGTGTGTGTAAGTTGAAAATGGGGTGGTGGTGGGTGATGTGCTGATGAATGTGTGTGTGTGTGTATATATATATATATATATATATATATATATATATATATATATATATATATATATATAAAATGTGTGGGTGTGTGTTTGAAAAAAATTGGGGTGGGATTGTTAAGCCTTTGCCATAAGGCAAAGGCTATTTATATATATATTTTATAAGTTTTGTTTTATATGAAAAAAATAGAATATATTATATTTTGTTATGCATAGTATTTATGCATAGTGTCTGCATAGTGTTTGCATAGTAAATCAGAAAATAAATTTCAGCCGAACGAAATTCCCGTGACCTTTTTCCTGTGCAGTCCGTGATTTCTAAATTTAAATAGTATCCTTCCATTCTTCTATAAATAGGATGCTTAGTTTAGAATTAAAAAACACACCAGAATCAGAGAATTCTTCTTCTATAATCTTGAGCGTATTTCTTTAGAGTTTAAGAAAGTTTTGAGTGTAGAAAATAGTGCAAGTTTTGCTTCTATACTTCATAAAATTAGTAGAATATCCTTGAAATTTGCGTTTCATAGAAATATTATTCTGAACATCCTTGATAAAATTTAATTTTTTCATGCCGGAGTACTATTCACGGGGTACTATTCTCGAAGTACTATTCACGGGATACTATTCACTCAGTTACTATTCACCCAAGGTACTATTCATGATAAAAATTGATTGCTTTTCAGTCTAAATCATTTTTGATACAATATTATTCTTGAATTTTACTCCACAAAGCAGTATCATGTTGACAATTTGGACGTTTTTGAATTATGGGTAAATTAAATTACAAATCTTTAAAAAATTATCCTTTGCTTTCATTTAATTGAATTCTTATATCATTGTCATCATCCTCATGCTTATATTGCTATGAAAGTCATCTTTGGCCCGTAGTGCATAGATGGACTGTTGATCGGTATGATCATGACCAGGGATCATTCGGTATAATCATGACCTATAATGTTACAAATGATGTGTTAAAAGTCATCATTGGCCCGTAGTGCATTGATGGACAGTTGTTGGCATGATCATCACCATTGATGATTACACAAATATCCTTGGCCCGTAGTGCATGGATAATTCGTGGACGTGATACTAATAAATATCATTGGCCAGTAGTGCAGGGATGATTCTATGATGTAGATTGTTTATTAAGCTGAGTCTCAGCGATAAAATTGATGATAATCTTTTTAAATCATAGAAGATAGTAGATATCATGATCTACTTGACTCTCCTATAGTTAAACTTGATGTTTATTATTTTTTATCTGTTTAACACTATTGAAGACTAACGATAATTTATTCTGCATTATCTTAGTCATAATATTTCTTACTGGGCTAGTTGAGCTCACCCTGTTACTTTCATTATTCTCTTCAGGAAATGAGAACGTGGCCTGGACTGGTCGAGGAATGGAGTGACGGTCTGAGATGGTTGTTTTAGTAGTCCTCACTGTTTAGTGTGATAATAAATGTAATGAGGATTGAATTTGAGTTTGGATATTATCTAGAAGACAATATTCTTGTTAAAACTCTCAGCTATATTTTGTCGTATTTTGCACGACAGTTGTATAATTAAGTTTGTATTTAAATTCTGTACCATGTATTTGACGACTCAAGATGGGTGATGTATACCTATTTTGGGGGCGTCACAGTATTTCAGGGTATCAATTCATTATATTTAGACATCATAACAACAATCAGAAAGCGATTAAAAGGTTGGTCAAAGTAGCCAGTTCAACCTATTCTTGAGTTTTCTGGGTAACCCAGAAAACAGAACTTCGTGATCGGTCAACCACTTTTGACCACCTATTTCTTGCAATATATAATTCCAATGAACCTGTTTTCTTTTCCATATTAAAGACCTCATGTAATACTACAACTAACATACAATTAACAGACCTAACTATTAACATACACGGATCTACATGCTTTGACATTCGACTGTTAGACTTGTTTTTCCAGAATTTCCAGTTTGCTTAAAACACTATTTTGATGCATCTAGATGTTATGAAAACATGTTCTATCAACTTAGCATACTTTCTAACATGTTATTACATATATCTAAATAACAAATTAAACATAACATCAAAGATTAAAATTAGGGTTTGCACCTTTCTTACTTGATTTTGATTTCTGGCTACTGATTCTGTTGTTTCTATCACCAAGGCTTGTTTTGGTATGTTTATAAGAGTGTATAGGCTTAGAGAATTCGTGGGTTTGGATAGAGGATGTGTTGCTATTTATAAACTTTAGCAACTTAGGATTTTTGGTCATTTTTACCTACTTGCCTCCATAAGGATCTATTGCTAAGTTACTTGTGCTGCTTGGGGAAGGTTGCCAGACCATGTGCACTCTTGGAACTTGGTTTGGTGACTCCTAACCTACTTGTGAGCTAGTTTGATTAGATTAGTAACTTTATTATGCCCTAATTCTTTTTAATCTTGATTAAGGTTTTTGTTTTTATGATTAGTGTTGCTTAATGATGTTTATTAGTACCTAATTGAAGTTTAGCAATCATGATTAGGTGTTAGGATAACTTAATTAAGGTTTAGTCTAGCTAATTAGGGTTAAGGTTTACAAATTAGGGTTATGGTTTGTAATCTAGGGTTCCTAACTTAGATTTTTCACAAATCCTAACAAGCACGACAAAGAGTTTTTTCGGTGTAAGCACGAAAAAGTAGCTTGTCAAAATATATATACCGAAAAGTCCATTTTTAGAAGAAAATTTTTAAGCAAGACGTGTCAATCACATCAATTTTCGGACAAAATTTTTTTTGACCTAATTTGTTAAACAAAGTATATAGTAACACAAAACACGTTTAGAACGGAGAGATTTTATTAATATAACTGAATTTACATAATCGAATCTTATTAGGGTTTTGGGGTTTCACATCTTTGGTCCGTAGTACAAAGTTGGACTGTTGATTATTAACTTTATAGTTGTATGTCTTTGGCCGTAGTGCATAGATGGACTGTTAATTGGCATGATTATTGGTGTTACAACTGAATATCTTTGACCTAGAGTGCAAAGATTGTTGGGATTTCGGCACAAAAATTGCACAGTGAAATATAAAAATTTACAAAATAATCTCCGAAACCCAAAACAGGATCCATGTGAAATAGAAATTAATTCAGTGGTTAGATATTATACCGATTATAGACAATTCTGAAATGGCTTCGAATATCCAACGCAATCAAACGGAACCGCGTCTCTATGGTATCCACACGAACGTCCTGCGAATCGTCACACGAACTGCAGAAAAAGGAGACGCGGTACTAGCCACCAAGGATATGGATTTTCCAAACTTTTCTCTCTAGTCTTTCTCTAAGAGCGGGTAGGTTTTTTTAGGTTAATGAAAATCCCTAAAATGGTTGATATATATATATATATATATATATATATATATATATATATATATATATATATATATAAGTTAAAAGGAATTAATCAAAAACCTAATCTAAAATAAAATCTGAATTTTATATATATTTATATATATATATATATATATATATATATATATATATATATTATATCTTAATTAAGTCTTACTTAATTAATATATGTGAGACCCCAGATTTTATGAATAAAGATTTAATTTGCTCGAAATAAATTTTTTGAATATTATGGTTTGGATTTGATATAATGTTATAGTTGTGGGTAGTATTTATAAATTTTGCAAAGTATGCAAGTTGTTGTATAATATTCGATTGGTCGAGGAATATTCTTTTTATCGGAGAATATCTGTACGACGGTACAATCATTGGTGGACCCCACAACGAAATTATTGTCGGATTGAGAAAACAACAAAAATACTTTATGAAAATAACGATAGAAGTTTTATCGTTAACTGTTGAAACACTCGGTGTTAAAAGTACAGTAATACGCGTGGTTGCATAGTAGTACACAGTATTGATTATTGATACTTATGCGAGAAGTCACTCAGTATTGTTCAATCGGATATTCGGGACACTTTTTGTGTCGGAGTACTATTCACGAGTTACTATTCACGAGTTACTATGCACGAGTTACTATTCACGAGTTACTATTCATAAGTTACTATTCATGAGATACTATTGATCACCCGTAAAATATATTTCTTTTCTGTTCAAATTATTTTTGGGTATAATATTATTCTATGAGGAGATGTGCTAATTTTTCAAACCGTTGGTCGAAGATATAATAGTAAATCAATATGGACCGCTGGTGGAAAGTTATAATAGTGAATCAATATGGATCGCTAGTTTAAAGTTTTAATAGTAAATCAGTATGGACCGTTGCTTTAAGTTTTAATAGTAAACCAATATGGACCGTCCGTTTAAAAGTAAATCAATATGGACCGTTCATGAATTAGTTACTATTCTGTCCATTTTTCTATAAATAGAAGCTCATTCCTTTATTATTTCTTACGAATTCACTGATACTTTAGAGAGAGAAAGAAGAAAAGTGTTCTGCTACTTCACTACTCCAATATCCAATTTCTTATAAGGTAAGGGATATTATTTGTTGTACCTGTAAGGGGTATTATTTCTTTTGTATTCATGAAGAGAACTTCTGTTATTCTATTATTTATTATTCTGTTGGAATAACCTGTATACGCGGGCTACCCTATACTTGGTGAAATTCTTCTGTTATTTCATTCTTTATTATTCTGTCAGAATATCCTGGCTGTGCGTTTTACGCCGTACCTGGTTCCATTATTTATTATTCTGTCAGAATATCCTGTCTGTGCGTTTTACGCCGGACCTGGTTCCATTCTTTATTATTCTGATGGAATATCCTGTCTGTGCGTTTTACGCCGGACTTGGTTCCGTTATTTATTATTCTATTGGAATAACCTGCCTGTGCGGTCTATCACATGCATGGTGATTTCTTTTGTTATTCCATTCTTTATTATACTCAGTTGGTTAAAACTTTGACTTCTATACTCCATGAAATTAGTGGAATATCCTTGATATTTGCACTTCATCCAGTATCTTTTCATGGAAATATTCTTCTGAGCATTCTTGAATTTTATTCTATAAAGTAGTATCATGTTGACAATTTAGACGATATTAGTTCCTAGATAAATTAATTCTTAAACTTATTTTATTGAATTCTTATATCATTGTCATCATCCTCATGTTTATATTTTGTTGAAAGTCATCTATGGCCTGTAGTGCATAGATGGACTTGGTATGATTATGACCAGGGATTATTTGGTGTAATCATGACCGTAATGTTACAAATGATATGAAAAAAGTCCTCATTGGCCCATAGTGCATTGATGGACAGTTTTTGGTATGATTATGACTATGGATTCTCTTTGGCCGTAGTTCAAAGATGAATTATTTTATGGCATGATCAGGACCGTTGATGAAGACATGATTATCTTTAGCCGCAGTGCATGGATAATTCGTGATCGTGATACTAAAGAATATCCTTGGCCGTAGTGCAGGGGTGATTCGATGATGCGGATTATTTATTATGCTGAGTCCCTGCGATAAAAGTGATGAAAAACCTTTTAAATCATAGAAGATAGTAGATTTTATTCCCTACTTGACTCTTCTAATGGATTGCTTGTTCCACTGCTGTTAAACTTGATAGTTATTATATTTTATCAGTTTAACACTGTTGAAGGCTAACGATAAATTATTCTGCATTATCTTAGTCATAATATTTCTTACTGGGCTAGTTGAGCTCACCCTTTCTTTCACTGTTCTCTTCAGGAAATGAGAACGTAGCTGGGACTAGTCGGGGAACAGAGTGATGATCCTAGATGTATGCATTAGTAGTCCTCACTATTTTGTGAAATAGTGTGATAATAATTGTAACGAGGACTCCTTTTGAGTTTGTATACTCTCTAGTAGACAATATTTGTATTCAAACTCACAGTTTATATTTTGTCGTATTGTACACGACAGTTGTATTATTATGTTGTATTTGAATTCTGTACTATGTATCTGGCGACTCAAGATGGGTATGTATACCAAATTTTGGGGGCATCACAGTTGGTATCAAAGCTTAGGGATATGATCCTTGGATGAGATGTGAGATAAGAACTAGGAGGGGAGAGACGGGGAATTCCTTCGCTAGTATGACCTACCTAAGTTTACTTGTTATTTAATTGGTTGGTCAGAGTATAGAGATAATATGTGATATGTTAATTAACCCTTGTTTTGTGGCAGTATTTGAAAATGGCATCTGAAAATGTTGAGATAAGCAATGGAGCATAGGAGACCGTTGAGTCTCCACAGATCAATAATCAGGACAATATGTAACAGGATGGCGATAATCCTCCTGTAAACAACAACACTGATCAATTAACGAACGACGGTACGTTTAGGGATTTTTTAGAATTCCTGGAACATCAGGCGAAGGCGGCTCCTGTTCACAATGCAGGTAAAAATAATGGCAACCCACGGTTGGTCACCGCTAAGCAGTTTAAGGAGCTGGGACCACCGGAGTTTTTGGAAAAGCCAAAACCACTTAAGGTAGAGACATGGTTAAAGCAGATCAGCAAGATATTTGATGTCTTGGGATGCTTAGAGGAGCAAAAGGTTCCCTTTGTCACCTTTATGTTGCGTGAAGAGACAGATTAATGGTGGAAATCTATAAAACGTACCCAGCCAAACGTGCTCAAGATGTCTTGGAAGAAGTTCCAAGAGTTTTTCAATGACAAGTACTTTCTCGAAAGCATTCGTCACATGAAGGAGGTGGAATTTATCAAGTTGGAGCAAAACAACATGATCGTGTCGCAGTACGAAACCAAGTTTGCCGAGTTGTCCCGATTTGCGTCCCATTTGGTTGATAATGAGGAGAGAATGACGCGAATGTTTCTAAGAGGTTTGAAACCTGAGATACGTCAATATCTTATCTCTCATAAACTGTGTTTGTATTTAGATGTTGTTAATAGGGCTCAGTTATTAGAGCGCGATAACGAGTCAACCCAATCAAAAGAGAGCAGCCGACAAAATGATAATACCGGTGATAACAGTCATCAAAGAGGTGACAATAAGCATGGAGGCAATCAACATGCCAGAAATGGTAACCACTTCGGTGGTAATCATGGCCAAAATAATAAGAATAGACATTTCAAGAAGAGAAGGTTCAACAATGACGTGAAGACGTCGGCACCAACACCCGTTTTAAAGGAAGAAGAACGACCACCAGTCGTATGTTTTAAATTCGGACAAGAGGGACACTTCCGTCCAAACTGTATGCAGCAATCCAAAGCGTGTTTTAATTGTAGAAGAGAAGGTCACCTAGTTCGATTTTGTCGTATGTTAAAGTCAAGTCCAGCTGGGATAGTGATGCCAAAGGATGTCCCAGACAAGTCAAAGTCGGTAGTTTAAGATAGAGTGTTTTTTTTTTCGTGACGAGGAACCTGAATAAAATTATCACGGGTATGTTAGTCATAAACTCTTTTGAAGTCTATACAGTATTAGATATCGGTTCTAATCACTCTTTTATTTCACCTAGTTGTGTTCAATGTTTGAACTTAGCTCCGGAGAAGTTAGACTTTGATTTATCAGTTGAAATTCTGTTGGGAGAAACCTTCGTTACCTCCACTATTTATAAATCTTTTTTGATTCAAATCAACACTTTCACGTTACCTGTCGATTGTATCTCTTTGAAAATACTTGCCTTTGATGTGATATTAGGAATCGATTAGTTAACTACTCATCATGGTTTTTTTGTAAGGTTGTTAGCTTTCATATTCCTAATCAACCTATTATGCGAATTCAAGCAACCAAACCATTAAAGTCAATTATTGTCATATCAAGCCATAAGTAAAGAGCCCTGAGCCTATATCTGGTGACTTCCTTGTGTGGAATGCACTGAAGCCAGACTTTCTATAGGCGACGTCGTGAATGACGATGGCAAGTTAATAGGTATCAATGTGACGTACTATCCGAGTCTTTGATGAGGGTCACAGCTTTGAATGATATTTCTATTGTTAATAAATTTCCTGACGTATTGTTGAAGACTTCTTAGCCTACCCCTAGAGCGTGCAATCGAATTTTGTATTGACCCCAGTACAAAACCCATTTCTAAAACCCTCAAATATTTTCTTCATCTAAAACGAACGTGTAATGTGCCAAAGACGTTGGCTTGAGCTGTTGAAGATTATGATCGTACCATTCAATATCATCGTGGAAGTGCGAACGTGGTAGCTGACGCGTTGAATAGAAGATCGTATGCGAGTGAGATGTTGTTAACATAAAGACCCATTTCTTATAACTTACAAATAATGAAGATATAGTTAAAGACTCTAGGGACCCACGTGAAGATAACGAATATACGATTAGAATTGACTTTAATCGATAAATTTAAAGCCGCTTAAGCTACATACTCAGAGCTGATGAATGTGAAGAAGAAGGTTCAAGAGGGCGTTATTCTAGAAGCAAGAATAGATGAAGAGAGAAAATCTCAACCCTCAATTTAATTGACCCATTTGAAATACTCGATCAAGTAGGAACTGTGGCTTATAGACTCGTTTTACCGCTAAGTATGTCGCGTGTTCATAACGTTTTTAACGTATCGATGTTATATAAATATGTGGACGACCCGAACCATATTATTAAATTAGAACTAGACGAGATAGAAGAAGATTTAACGTATGAGGAGATACGTGTTAAAATCTTGGATAAGAAGGATCGTATTCAACACTCAAAGGTTATACCTCAAGAGTTAGAATCTGAAATGAAGTCAAAGTATCCTCGTCTCTTCGGCATACCAGGTACATACGTAAATTTCAAGGGCGAAATTTCATAAGGAGGGGAGATTGTGAGACCCCAGATTTTATGAATAAAGATTTAATTTTCTTGAAATAATTTTTTTGAATATTATGGTGTGGATTTGATATAATGCTATAGTTGTGGGTAATATTTATAAATTTTACAAAGTATGCAAGTTGTTGTATATTATTCGATTGGTCGGGGAATATTCTTTTTGTCAGAGAATATCCGTACGACGGTACAATCATTGGTGGACCCCACAATAGAATTATTGTCGGATTGAGAAAATAACAAAAATACTTTATGAAAATAACGGCGGAAGTTTTACCGTTAACTGTTGAAACACTCGGTGTAAAAAGTACATTAATACACGTGGTTGCATAGTAGTACATGATATTGATTATTGATGCATATGTGAGAAGTCACTCAGTATTGTTCAATCGGGTATTCGGGACACTTTTCGTGTCGGAGTACTATTCACGAGTTACTATTCACGGGGTACTATTGATCACCCGTAAAATATATTTCTTTTCGGTCCAAATCATTTTTGGGTACAATATTATTCTATGAGGAGATGTGCTAATTTTTCAGACCGTTGGTTGAAGATATAATAGTAAATCAATATGGACCGCTGGTGAAAAGTTATAATAGTGAATCAATATGGATCGCTAGTTTAAAGTTTTAATAGTAAATCAGTATGGACCGTTGCTTTAAGTTTTAATAGTAAACCAATATGGACCGTCCGTTTAAAAGTAAATCAATCTGGACCGTTCATGAATTAGTTACTATTCAGTTTATTTTCCTATAAATAGAAGCTCATTCCTTCATTATTTCTTACGAATTCACTGAAACTCTAGAGAGAGAAAGAAGAAAAGTGTTATGCTACTTCACTACTCCAATATCCAGTTTCTTATAAGGTAAGGTATATTATTTGTTGTACCCGTAATGGGTATTATTTCTTTTGTATTCATGAAGAGAACTTCTGTTATTCCATTATTTATTATTCTGTTGGAATAACCTGTATACGCGGGCTACCCTATACTTGGTGAAATTCTTCTGTTATTTCATTCTTTATTATTCTGTAAGAATATCTTGTCTGTGCTTTTTACGCCGGACCTGGTTCCATTATTTATTATTCTGTCAGAATATCCTGTCTGTGCGTTTTACGCCGGACCTGGTTCTATTCTTTATTATTCTGTTGGAATATCATGTCTGTGAGTTTTACGCCGGACCTGGTTCCGTTATTTATTATTCTGTTGGAATAACCTGCCTGTGCGGTCTATCACATGCATGGTGATTTCTTTTGTTATTCCATTCTTTATTATACTCAGTTGGTTAAAACTTTGACTTCTATACTCCATGAAATTAGTGGAATATCCTTGATATTTGCGCTTCATCCAGTATATTTTTATGGAAATATTCTTCTGAGTATTCTTGAATTTTACTCTATAAAACAGTATCATGTTGACAATTTGGACGTTATCAGTTCCTAAATAAATTAATTCTTGAACTTGCTTTATTGAATTCTTATATCATTGTTGTAAGACCCCAAATTTTATAAAATAAAAGTATTCAATTTTTCTTATAGTTACTATTCAGTAAATGGTTAAATTGATAAAAGTTAAAGTTAAGGGTGATATATGAATTTTTTTCAAAAATACGCAAGTGGTTATAAAATATTCATTGTTGTCGGAGAATATTCATTTGGTCGTGAAATATTCTTTCTGTCGGGGAATATTCGTACGACGGCGCAGCCATTTGTAGGCCCCATAACAGAATAACTGTCGGATGAAGAAAACGCCAAATTTGAGTTTTTATAAATAACGGCGTAGTTGTTACCGTTAACACTGTTGGAATACCTGGTGGTTAAAATACAGTAATACGCGTAGTTGCACAGTAGCACACGGTATTGCATAATATTTTTTTAATTATTGATTCTTACGTGAGAAGACACTACTCAATAATTGTTACAGTAATTATTGTTCAATATTTTATTTTATTGATTCAATAATTGCTACGTTGATATTTTATATTATTGTTGTTTCAATAACTGTTGCTGCACAATATTTTCCATTATCAGATTAATAATTTATATTATTTGAATAATATTATTAGATAGCATTATTGACAATATCTAGAAAATTCTCTCTAAGGAGAGGTTTGGTCATCTAATTGCGCGCCAGTAAGGAGAAATCCTTATTGGAAAGCCCCCTCTTTCCTTGGAACGGCCTGGTTGTCATAATTGTGATTCTGTGATATTATTTATGAATAATTAATTTTTGATTTATATGATAATGAAATATTTATTTTACGTGAATATAAATGTTGGATATATTTTGTGGTTAAAAATGAAGGAGTTAATGTTGAGGTGTTTTATCAGTATTTTTGTCGGAATGGAGGTACTAAAAATCAATCAGGGTTTTTGAGATATATTGCGGGGGATATAATTTTTAATCCGACCGTTAGATCGTTGTGATTTTTGGAAATGTTATACATATATAAGTTGAGTATATGTCCACAAATTTTGAACCGTTAAAAATGAACGTATAATTTGTTATGAATTTTAAGAGGTGACTGATTCGAAAATTAGGTTTTGGTGAAAAATTCTAGAATTGAGTAGGCTCCACTTTTGGTTGTTGGGGATGGTGGCTGATTTTTGGTGGGTGGAATAGTAGCAGGTAAAGCCATCAGGTTGCAGGTCAAGTTTGTTTCGGCGTGCTAATATTTTCCTATAAATAGAGGGCTAAGTTAGAATTAAAAATCACACCAGAAACATAAGCTTTATCTCTTTCTCTCTCTATATTATGAAGCATATTTTGTGAGTATGTAGATACTTTGAGAGTTGCTATTTAGTACAAGTTTCCTTCGGCTTTGCATTCCAGTCAGAAATACTGCACTTTTGAGGTAAGGGATAGTAAGGGATTTTAAGGGTTATTATATTTTTCAGTTCGTAATTCTTCTGACCTTCAGAAAATTCTGGAAAAATTTAAAATGATATTTTGATGAGTTTTATTGATTGTGTCCAAAAATAGTGATTTTTAGATGTATAGATTAAGAGTTATGAATTTTATGAGAAAAGACTATTTTAAAAGTAACGGCTTATAACTCCTTGTGGTTAACTCCAAAATTGATGAAATTTTTATTGGAAGTATATCTATACAATATCAGTATACTCTGTGAATTTTGGAATTTTTGGATAAAAGTAAAATTTATGATAAATGTCTAAATATTCGGCGGTTTTGGCCATATGAAAAATAGTAAATGAATTTTAAAAATTTCAGGAAAAATATATATTCAATATAGGACTATATTCTGCAAAATTCCAGAAAAGAAATATTTTTGGGACTGATTTGGTATTTTTCATGAAAATGGTCTAGTTATGAGTAAATGAATTAAATATGTTATGTGAAGTAAGAAAATTAGAAAATATGATTTTATGGCTTGAGAATCATATATGAGTTATATGCGATTTTTTGATGAGGGTTTTTGGTTATTGGTGATGAAATCTTATGAGTTTGGCATTTTAGGATGATTAAATGCATTATTTAGTAAAGTGTAAACAATTAAAATAAATTATTTATAAGCTTAAGAAATATTATTCTTTCAATATCATTATACCGAAATATTGGTATGTATTTTATTGTGAAATTTCTGCCTTTTTGTGTCGGGGTTACTATTCATGAGTTACTATTCACGAGTTACTATTCATGAGTTACTATTCACGAATTACTATTCACGGGTACTATTCACGACAAAATTAGTTTCTTTTTCAAACTAAATTATAGTTGATTTATAAATATTACTCTTGAGATTAAAACTATATTTGGTCATATTATTTTTATTATCATATATAACATTTTTATAACCCTAATGATTTTGAATTTCTCTTTCACTTGAGTGTAAAGATGGGTAGATTATTGGTATGATCATGACTACGGGTTCTCTTTGGCCAGTAGTGCAAAGTTAAATTGTTGATTGGTATGATCATAACCATTGAATTTATAATTGAATATCTTTAGCTTAAGTGCAAATGTGAAATGATCAACATGGTTATAATTATTGTTTATATAAATTCTGAAATGATTATATATTCTTTGAGATATGAATATATTTGGCATGTAGTGCAAAGATGAATTGTTGAGGAATATCTTTGGCCTGTAGTGCAAAGATGAATTGTAGATGAATATCTTTGGCCTGTAGTGCAAAGATGGTCTGTTGATGAATATCTTTGGCCCGTAGTGCAAAGATGACATGTTGTTGAATATCTTTGGCCAGTAGTGCAAAGATGAACAGGTGTTGAGATGAACATGACCAACTAGTGATACAAATGAATATCTTTGGCCGTAGTGCAAAGATGAAGTTATTAGTATGATTATGAACAGGAAATGTGATTTGGTGTAACCATGATCTTTGATGTTTCAGGTAAAGATATGTGATAAAAATTATCTTCGTCCTGGATGAGAAGAGGAATTTAGAACTACAATTATGATTATGAGTTATTCATATGATTGTGGACCAGAATTGTTGATTGATGTTACATGGATAAAATATTATTGGTGGATTTTTAATAAGGAGAAGATAATAGACTTTGTAGTCTATTTGTCTCTTCTAATGGATTGCTCGTTCCGCTGTAACTATGGTTGAAATTTTTATCATCTACCATATGTTCTAAATCTCTGATTTAATTCTGTTGAAGGCTATTGATAACTTATTTATCTTTATTCATGATATTTTTTACTAGGCTAGTTGTGCTCACCCTTCTGTTTCACAATTCCTTTCAGGTAATAAGAGTGTAGCTGGGTCGAGCGGGGGTAACAGGAAAATAGAACGGTGGTCATCATTTAGTAGTTATATTTGGTGAATCATCTAGGGTGAGGCGAACCCAACATTGAAATGGTGTTTTGTCACTATCATACAAGATGTCTAATGACATAAAACCTCGTGTCATCATAAGACAGGGATGTGCTCATCCACTTGCTGAGTATATTTACGAGTACTACCTATATAATCTTGGTATTTGTTTGAAGTATAATTCTCAATTAGAGACAGTAGAGATAATGATATGTCAAGAGAAGACTCCCCATTGGGAAGAATATGATAGTAATCTTCTCGTTTTTCTTTGGAGTCTATTGGGTCAACCAAGGATAATTCTGTGGCCATATGATATCTATCATAACCTAGAAGCATGGCCTCCCATGTACGAAGGTTTCCTTGAGTACTTCCCAAAGATTCTAATTTCTAAAACAGTTTTTGACAATACCTTTATGTAAGGTGTCATTGTGAGGTGCTGTCCACGGTTGGGACATGAGTCACATTTGGTATATATTTGTATCCAAACTCACAGCATATGTGTTGTTGTATTTTGCACGATAATTGTTGTAATAAAGTTATAGTTATTTTCTGTACCATGTAATTGGCGACTCAGAATGGGTTGGATGGAATGGTCCTATTTTGGGGTAATTACATTTTGGTATCAGAGCTTAGGGGAATGGTCTATGGCAGAGATCGGGGAATATAACTAGGAGGCGAGCGATGAGTAAATCCTTCGCTAGTGTATCCTACCTAAGCTTATTTGTTGGTCAGTCATAATATCGGGATATTATGTGATATGTTAATTTGTTAAATGAACCCTTGTTTTGAAGCTGTATTCTAGAATGATATTTGAAATACAGGAGATGAGCAATGGAGAAATTATGATGACAAGGAAGATGGAATTTGAAATGAAAGGAAGGTATTCTCAACTCTTTGAAATACCAGGTACGTAAATTTCGAGGACGAAATTTTATAAGGAGGGGAGATTGTAAGACCCCGAATTTTATGAAATAAAAGTATTCAATTTTTCTTATAGTTACTATTCAGTAAATGGTTAAATTGATAAAAGTTAAAGTTAAGGGTGATATATGATTTTTTTTCAAAAATACGCAAGTGGTTATAAAATATTCATTGTTATCGGAGAATAGTCGTTTGGTCGTGGAATATTCTTTCTGTCGGGGAATATTCGTACGATGGCGCAGCCATTTGTAGGCCCCATAACAGAATAACTGTCGGATGAAGAAAATGACAAATTTGAGTTTTTATAAATAACGGCGTAGTTGTTACCGTTAACACTGTTGAAATACCTGGTGGTTAAAATACAGTAATACGCGTAGTTGCACAGTAGCACACGGTATTGCACAGTATTTTTTTAATTATTAATTCTTACGTGAGAAGACACTACTCAATAATTGTTACAGTAATTACTGTTCAATATTTCATTTATTGATTCAATAATTGTTACGTTGATATTTTATATTATTGTTGTTTCAATAACTGTTGCTGCACAATATTTTCCATTATCAGATCAATAATTCATATTATTTGAATAATATTATTAGATAGCATTACTGGCAATGTCTAAAAAATTCTGTCTAAGGAGAGGTTTGGTCATCTAATTGTGCGCCAGTAAGGAGAAAACCTTATTGAAAAACCCCCTCTTTCCTGGGAACGGCCTGGTTGTCATAATTGTGATTCTGTGATATTATTTGTGAATAATTAATTATTGATTTATATGATAAGAAAATATTTATTTTACGTGAATATAAATGTTGGATATATTTTGTGGTTAAAAATGAAGGAGTTAATGTTGAGGTGTTTTATCAGTATTTTTTTCGGAACGGAGGTATTAAAAATCAATCAGGGTTTTTGAGATATATTGCGGGGGTTATAATTTTTAATCCGACCGTTGGATCGTTGTGATTTTTGGATATGTTATACATATATAAGTTGAGTATATGTCCACAAATTTGAACCGTTAAAAATGAACGTATAATTTGTTATGAATTTTAAGAGGTGACAGATTCGAAAATTAGGATTTGATGGAAAATTCTAGAATTGAGTGGGCCCCACTTTTGGTTTTTGGGGATGGTGGCTGATTTTTGGTGGGTGGAATAGTAGCATGTAAAGCCATCAGGTTGCAGGTCAAGTCTGTTTCGGCGTGCTAACATTTTCCTATAAATAGAGGGCTAAGTTAGAATTGAAAATCACACCAGAAACATAAGCTTTCTCTCTTTCTCTCTCTATATTATGAAGCATATTTTATGAGTATCTAGATACTTTGAGAGTTGCTATTCAGTACAAGTTTCCTTCGACTTTGCATTCCAGTCAGAAATACTGCACTTTTGAGGTAAGGGATAGTAAGGGATTTTAAGGGTTATTATGTTTTTCAGTTCGTAATTCTTCTGTCCTTCAGAAAATTCTAGAAAAATTTAAAATGATATTTTGATGAGTTTTATTGATTGTGTCCAAAAATAGTGATTTTTAGATGTATAGATTAAGAGTTATGAATTTTATGAGAAAAGACTATTTTAAAAGTAACTGCTTATAACTCCTTGTGGTTAACTCCAAAATTGATGAAATTTTTATTGGAAGTATATCTATATAATATCAGTATACTCAGTGAATTTTGGAATTTTTGGATAAAAGTACAATTTATGATAAATGTCTAAATATTCGGCGGTTTTGGCCATATGAAAAATAGTAAATGAATTTTAAAAATTCCAGGAAAAATATATGTTCAATATAGGATTATATTCTGCAAAATTCCAGAAGAGAAATATTTTTGGGACTGATTTGGTATTTTTCATGAAAATGGTCTAGTTATGAGTAAATGAATTAAATATGTTATGTGAAGTAAAAAAAATTAGGAAATATGATTTTATGGCTTGAGAATCATATATGAGTTATATGCAATTTTTTGATGAGGGTTTTTGGTTATTGGTGATGAAATCTTATGAGTTTGGCATTTTAGGATGATTAAATGTATTATTTAGTAAAGTGTAAACAATTAAAATAAATTGTTTATAAGCTTAAGAAATATTATTCTTTCAATATCATTATACCGAAATATTGGTATGTATTTTATTGTGAAAATTTTATCTTTTTGTGCCGGGATTACTATTCACGAGTTACTATTCACGAGTTACTATTCACGACAAAATTGGTTTCTTTTTCAAACCAAATTATAGTTGATTTATAAATATTACTCTTAAGATTAAAACTATATGTGGGTCATATTATTTTATTATCATATATAACATTTTTATTGCAACAACCCGAGAATTTTGAATATTTTTAAAAAAATTTATTTATTGATTTAAGGTTCAAAATTAGAACCTAGATAGAAAATAAGTGTATGCGTTCGATATTTTTATGATGGAATTTTGAGGATTTCAAAATTTTGTGAAAGATTTAAGTGAATTATTCAGGATTAAGTAATATGTGAATATGTTCTGTGTATATGTGTACTAAGGGTCAAGGGTTGACCAGATAATTGATATCTGTCACAAACCGTAGGTATATTTTTAAGAACGTCAACGTTTGGTTAGAAAACTCTAGCGAATTACAAGAAACCCTAAAACCGGTTCTAAAAACCCTAATGTCAGTTTAGGGAATTTGAAACCTAATTCGGTGTATGAAACCTAATCTGGGAACTTAAATGATTATTATATTGTTTAAATGCTATTAATTATAATGTTAATTAGGGTAAAAGCTTAATTATTTATTAAATCCTAAATTATGGATTGAAACCCTAATTTGTAAATAGGGAAAAACTTAAGTGTTAATTTAATACTTTTAATGTTAATTAGGATATATTAATTCTAATTTTCAAGTTAAGTTATTAGAAAATCCTAATCTATTTAGGTAATCTAATTTTTAAATTAGAAATTTATTTTTCTATTAGAAACCCTAATTAGTGGTTTGTAAACCCTAATCCGTGATTTTGACCTTAATTGCGTAATTAGCGATTTTAATTAGGAAATGTTAATCCTAATTAGCAAGCTTAAGTTATGATTAGAAATTTTAATATAATTAGTAATCCTAATTATAGTTAAAAATATTAATTTTCTATTTTGAAAACTGAAATTTCGAAAATATTAGAAATTAAATTGCAAAATTAAGTGTTAAACCCTAAACCTTAAATTTTTCTCAAACCCTAAACCCAAATAGCGTTACATATTTGGTTTTATATTACTCAGATCATGCATATGGTGAGAGATACGAGCGGTCAAATAGCGTTGACCCATCACGACTTCTGGAATCTGGGCAAACCCAAAAACCCAGATGACTCTGACAGTGACTTTCGAGGCCATTAATCTTGCGTCTGACATGTGTTTTGGCCTCGTTTTTGTTTTGTTATTGTAGGTTGACATGTTACTACATGTTGAAAGCATAAGATCACTCATAGCCGTAACCATAAGTTATAATTTGTGGTCAAACGTAGTTGATCGAATGCTTGATGAACAATCTGGAACCCAGATTTGTTCTTAAGCATATACTGACAGGTACTTTGACCATGCCAGATCTCCGTTGTGTTTTGATATTATGATGTTATGATGTTATCTACTTGCAGACTAACATATCTGCTACATATATGAATCACTAGATCACATAAAACAAGCCTGTAAAGCAATGATTTAAGGGCTCAAGGTAGGAACCTTGACTGTTCTTAAATTCTGGAAAACCCAGAATTTGAAGAACAGGTCTGACATGAAATTCGAAGGTCTGTATCTCACTGATTTGGTGTTGGATGGCCATGATGTTTGTTAAAGGTTGTAGTATTGCATTAATACTACAACATGAATCGAAAACCGTACCCAGAAAACATTAGGATCATAGCTTAAAATTCGGTCAAACTAAGCCCCTCGGTGTCTGACATGCGTTTCTGGGCTTGATGAAGAACAGCTCAAGAACAGCTATAGCGACGTGTCTGTCGCTATAGGGTCCTTTAGCGACAGTTTATTATTATTATTTTCTGGAAATTAATTAAAAATAGAAAAAATGGCTTTTAATTATTAAAAATACAAAATAAATTTCGAAAAATTATTTTAAATTCTGAACAATAGACCGTCGGGAAGTTAGAATTGTGTCGGTTTCAACTCGGACTTAAATAGTTTGACTTTATACCGAGTCTTATGTGCTGAATAGACTGATATGATTATGTGTTATGTGTTTAGGTTATTCTATGTATATCTATATATATAATAGTACTATATTGTGAGGATATTATTCTAATATTGGAGATCTATATTACTAATATTAGGTCTTCGGATAAGGCGATATAAATTTGCGTAGCGGTAATCAACGGTTCAGGCAAGTTTGTTTTACTTAACTCTACTAAAGAGTTGTTTCATTCATATAAGCTTATGGTTAATCATTGCTGGTTACCATGAATTATACTCTGTACATATTGCATGTATAAGTCAGGTATGAAAGGCTGATCACCTTCATTACCCTTCGGTTCAGAAATATTTGTTCAGGTTATATACTTATTCAGTCATAAACTTGTTCCTGCTAGTTCACAAATTATATTGTTGAATTATAGCCAGCTTATTATTCAAACTCTTCAATCATGATATATCGTTATATTGTTGTACTTAAACTTGCTGGCAACTTTCATGCTCACCCTTGCTATATCATGATAAAACATTGCAGATTAAGACGAATGCGTCGGATACAAGAAAGGTTAAAGACAATTCCAGTTTTAGGACATGTGTGCAGCTAAATTGTATAAGTATTGTATGTTAATAATGCTATATGTTAGAAAGTTATGAAATGTGTATTAAGTTAAGGTTACTCGACCTTGGGGAATAGTGAGTATATGTATTGTATAAAACAATTTATGTTTATATCTTCGCAAATAGTAATAGTTGTATAGAATGATCGAACCAGATCCGAGGTGATTTAGGACCTGGATTCGGGGACCTTACAGTTGGTATCAAAGCTGGTGGTTATGATGTTTGTTAAAGGTTGTAGTATTGCATTAATACTACACATGAATCAAAAACCGTACCAGAAAAC